>JAJGQD010000076.1:0-27370 GCA_020882685.1 Aphelinus atriplicis
TGCTAAACATAAAAAGACTACCGACACCTAAGTGAAGCTACGTGATGAAATTCGAGTATTGAGTTATGTTCAGTCTCAATAAGCTGTAGCTTTTCCAGCGATCTACAACACTCAAATAAGTTAATACCGTTAGATCAAGCAGTTACCTTTTTATGTTACCAAAGTATCCAGACAAGTCACAGAGTGGAGAAATTCTTTGACGGCGGCGAATCCAGCTGGATTATGAACGAATCCAGCTGGATTTTTCGACAATCCAGCTGGATTTTTAGGTTTGGGAGCAGCGGGCTACGGCGTCGAATCCAGCTAGATTATAAACGAATCCTGCTGGATTTTTCGATAATCCAGCTGGATTCGCCGCCGTAGCCCGCTGTTCTGGAACCGAAAAAATCCAGCTGGATTGTCGAAAAATCCAGCTGGATTATCCGGAAAATCTGCTGGATCTATAATAACGATATAACCCTAATTCTAGTAAAATCCAGCTGGATTATCTCAGGATCCAGCTGGATTATTTGGGAAACTCACTGGATTTCCCCTGCATCACTTCACCTGGATTTTTCGTTTTCAGCTGGAATCCAGCCCAAATCCAGCTGGAATCCAGCTGGAATCCAGTCAAAATCCAGCTGGTATCCAGTGCAAATCCAGCTGGAATCCAGTGCAAATCCAGCTGGAAATCCAGTCGATTTTTTTCAACAGGGTAGCATTATCATAAGGATTTGAATCGAATGAAATATCTATGAACACAAGTTTAACTGAGAAGAAGTTAATGAGCTGTTGGCGCGCCGAGAGCACGACTCAGAGTAAGCTAGTGGCAGCGGCAATGAGCTTGTAGATGACAAAGTGCAGGAGGCGGCGCGGCGGCAGTATAGTGCACACTATAAGTGCTTCTAGATCGGCCGCCGCGTAGTTTTGGAGGGTATTTAGGAGGGTGCAGATTCAAATCCAACCGGGGAGCGTGAATTTTTTCTTTCCCAATCTCACTTTTCAATAAATTTGAAATGGTCCACGAAGCCTGATAAATAAATATTCATCGCTATTATTCTAAATGTTTTCAGTCTTTCTCTGTTATTTAAATTCAAAAGAGAAAGGATTAATCAAGTCTAGTTGTTATTGCATCCATTTTATTGAAGTTTTAAATGGATTGAAGTTTGAAACTGGTTTGAATTCGAATTTTCGGATATTCTAAATTATGTTTTGAAGTGATTTTTGAATAAACTTGAATTTTGATGTTGAATAGGAAACTTTGAGGTGATTTTGAATAGGTTTTGAGTTTTTGAACTTTCTGTATTTTGAATCGTATTTTGAGGTGATTAATTTGAGTCTCGAACTTTGCATCGTGACCTATTTTTGATTTGAATCTTGAATATTTGGGATCTAAACGTCTTTTGAACTTTGAATTGGAAATAATTTTGGAATTAATTTGAATTTTGAATTTTTTGATACTTTATATTATGTTTTGAAGTAATTTTTGAATAGGTTTGAATGTTGATTTTGAATAAGAAATTTTGAGGTCATTCTGAATTGGTTTTGAGTTTTTGGACTTTCTGTATTTTAAATTGTATTTTGAGGCGATTGTTTTGAATCTCGAACCTTAGCACTTTGCGAATCGAATCGAATATTGAATTCGACCGTGAATTTGTATCGAATTTTGTCAGGTATTTGGATAAATTTCATATAGAATTTTGAGGTTTTGAGTCGAGTTGAATTGCGAATTTATTTCGAATCACAGTTAAATCTTGAATAAAACTATCATATTAAAATTGGATTATTTTTTTCGGTATAGAAAGAAACGAGATTACGCGAACGAATAGAGCTTCGCCAGCTCACACCTGACGTCACACAGTTCATGTTATTTTTGTTCACTTTTTTAAGTTTCCTTGCTTTTTCAAATCTTTTTACATGTACTTTCTTTCGTATTTATTGGAATTATTTGTGCATGAACGTTTTCTTGCTCACTCTTGTGCGTCCTATTTTCAAAGAAAAAATGTTAATTATTCTGGAAAATATGAATGTCGAGATGAAAATGGAAAATCTTTTTAAAACTGATATTACCGCTGGGAAGATGAGAAAAAATGACATCGGAACAGCTCCTTGGAAAATTTCGTAAGATGCATTTTTGTTTTCATACTTTTTCTACGCCTCAGCTTTCGATTGTATAGTCATCACAAAGAATATAAGAGATATACTTTTTAGGTTATGATAAGTTTTATATTTTTTGGGATAAAAATAAAACATTTCCAAAATTACGCACAATTTCTTCCACAATTCTTCCACATGGAAGATGTGTGCAAACTGTCATGTCAAAATGAATACAGGTGTCAAATAGCCATGCGGAGAGTAATTGAAATTTGGACAATGATAAATAGAACAAATATCTCTTATCCCGAAAACAAAAAGAGCAAAACAAGATAGCTCTCGTATACACTTGAACGTATTAGTCTAGAAAAAGGGGAATAGATAGCTTAATCCTTCAGACTCACCAATTCTAAAGATCGAAGAACCACTTACGATCTTCTCTATCACTTAGAGGAAAAAATCTATAAAAAAAATGTCTTTTTCAAAACTTTCTAGGAAAGATAAAAACAGTATTCAGCCTCATGCTCAGTTATCATGACCCAGATAGCAATAGCAAAAACGGTAAAAATTGAATCTCTACACCATAACGCCAGGACTAACATTCATCAAGAAAACTGACATCATGCTACTGGATATAAAATCTACAAAGTCCATTCTGAAATCAATATGAACAGGCAAACCCTATATATTTGAGTAGGTTATAAAATTGTGCACCCAATGATCATACTTTTGTATGAATTAATTCATATTGGCTAATGTCATGAGTAAATAACTCGGAGTTGGAATTTGAGCCAACCCGTCGATAGCTGTTTAAACCTTAGCCATGCAGTTTACACAATATAAGTAGATTTCATGAGTATATATTCATGAGTAATACTCAAGGAAGTGAACTATAACATTTTCTTGTTAATATTAGAAAATTTATGGGGAACTCATCCCCGTCTACTGTGTGTGTAACTGATAAATCTTTATGTTTACCAATTTCCTTGCATATGTTGGTTTACTATCGGAAATCAAGGTATCTGCCACTCTAGGACTACTCTGGATACTTTGGTGAAATAATAAGCTAACTTTTGGGGTATCCCTAGTAAAAATAATTTCTGTACATAATTGTACAAAACCGTACAAAAGCGTATAGAAACGTACAAAGACGTACAAAAATTATTATATGTGTTCCATTTGGGACAACTTTAAAAAACTGTTCACATACTTACTTTACTTCTGTACGATTTTCTATACTTTTCTACAATTTTTATACGTTTTCGTACGTTTCTGTACTTTTTGTTTGTTTTTGTAGGTCTTTGTACGTTTTTGTACGGTTTTGTACGTTTTTTACGTTTTTTTACGTTATTGTAAGTTTTTATACGGTAACGTATGCTATTTTGTACTTTTTTGTATGTTTTTCCACGGTTTTGTACGTTTCTGTACGTTTTTGAACAATTTTGTATGTTTATGTACATTCACAATATGTGTGTACGTTTTACCACTTTTTTGCATTTTTATAATGACTAGAAGAGGTATTCCCCTACTCGCTTCGCTCGCCAACCTCCTACTTTCGATTCAAATATTTCAATGTTCACCGAAGAGAAAAATTTACATGGAAGAATCAAGTCAAGTTGGTAAAATCAAGGTCCCTTCCTCGCCTCGCTCGCTAAACCCCCAATTTCGCTGGTTACTATAGATCTCTATGTACTGCAAATTTGTCGAGTTTTTAATGTACATAAATATTTGAAAGTCTTTAAAATGGAGAAATCCGATTTTGAATTCGGATTTTATTTATCTAGCAATTTTCCGACGTAAAAAAATATATGGGATTTTTGACAAAGCTTGGATTGAGTAGGTTATAAGCAGCGGGCTTCGAATCCGCTAGAAAAACGAATCCTGCTGGATTTTTCGATAATCCAGCTGGATTCGCCGCCGTAGCCCGCTGTTCTGGAACCGAAAAAATCCAGGCTGGATTGTCGAAAAATCCAGCTGGATTATCCGGAAAATCTGCTGGATCTATAATAACGATATAACCCTAATTCTAGTAAAATCCAGCTGGATTATCTCAGGATCCAGCTGGATTATTTGGGAAACTCACTGGATTTCCCCTGCATCACTTCACCTGGATTTTTCGTTTTCAGCTGGAATCCAGCCCAAATCCAGCTGGAATCCAGCTGGAATCCAGTCAAAATCCAGCTGGTATCCAGTGCAAATCCAGCTGGAATCCAGTGCAAATCCAGCTGGAAATCCAGTCGATTTTTTTCAACAGGGTAGCATTATCATAAGGATTTGAATCGAATGAAATATCTATGAACACAAGTTTAACTGAGAAGAAGTTAATGAGCTGTTGGCGCGCCGAGAGCACGACTCAGAGTAAGCTAGTGGCAGCGGCAATGAGCTTGTAGATGACAAAGTGCAGGAGGCGGCGCGGCGGCAGTATAGTGCACACTATAAGTGCTTCTAGATCGGCCGCCGCGTAGTTTTGGAGGGTATTTAGGAGGGTGCAGATTCAAATCCAACCGGGGAGCGTGAATTTTTTCTTTCCCAATCTCACTTTTCAATAAATTTGAAATGGTCCACGAAGCCTGATAAATAAATATTCATCGCTATTATTCTAAATGTTTTCAGTCTTTCTCTGTTATTTAAATTCAAAAGAGAAAGGATTAATCAAGTCTAGTTGTTATTGCATCCATTTTATTGAAGTTTTAAATGGATTGAAGTTTGAAACTGGTTTGAATTCGAATTTTCGGATATTCTAAATTATGTTTTGAAGTGATTTTTGAATAAACTTGAATTTTGATGTTGAATAGGAAACTTTGAGGTGATTTTGAATAGGTTTTGAGTTTTTGAACTTTCTGTATTTTGAATCGTATTTTGAGGTGATTAATTTGAGTCTCGAACTTTGCATCGTGACCTATTTTTGATTTGAATCTTGAATATTTGGGATCTAAACGTCCTTTTGAACTTTGAATTGGAAATAATTTTGGAATTAATTTGAATTTTGAATTTTTTGATACTTTATATTATGTTTTGAAGTAATTTTTGAATAGGTTTGAATGTTGATTTTGAATAAGAAATTTTGAGGTCATTCTGAATTGGTTTTGAGTTTTTGGACTTTCTGTATTTTAAATTGTATTTTGAGGCGATTGTTTTGAATCTCGAACCTTAGCACTTTGCGAATCGAATCGAATATTGAATTCGACCGTGAATTTGTATCGAATTTTGTCAGGTATTTGGATAAATTTCATATAGAATTTTGAGGTTTTGAGTCGAGTTGAATTGCGAATTTATTTCGAATCACAGTTAAATCTTGAATAAAACTATCATATTAAAATTGGATTATTTTTTTTCGGTATAGAAAGAAACGAGATTACGCGAACGAATAGAGCTTCGCCAGCTCACACCTGACGTCACACAGTTCATGTTATTTTTGTTCACTTTTTTAAGTTTCCTTGCTTTTTCAAATCTTTTTACATGTACTTTCTTTCGTATTTATTGGAATTATTTGTGCATGAACGTTTTCTTGCTCACTCTTGTGCGTCCTATTTTCAAAGAAAAAATGTTAATTATTCTGGAAAATATGAATGTCGAGATGAAAATGGAAAATCTTTTTAAAACTGATATTACCGCTGGGAAGATGAGAAAAAAATGACATCGGAACAGCTCCTTGGAAAATTTCGTAAGATGCATTTTTGTTTTCATACTTTTTCTACGCCTCAGCTTTCGATTGTATAGTCATCACAAAGAATATAAGAGATATACTTTTTAGGTTATGATAAGTTTTATATTTTTTGGGATAAAAATAAAACATTTCCAAAATTACGCACAATTTCTTCCACAATTCTTCCACATGGAAGATGTGTGCAAACTGTCATGTCAAAATGAATACAGGTGTCAAATAGCCATGCGGAGAGTAATTGAAATTTGGACAATGATAAATAGAACAAATATCTCTTATCCCGAAAACAAAAAGAGCAAAACAAGATAGCTCTCGTATACACTTGAACGTATTAGTCTAGAAAAAGGGGAATAGATAGCTTAATCCTTCAGACTCACCAATTCTAAAGATCGAAGAACCACTTACGATCTTCTCTATCACTTAGAGGAAAAAATCTATAAAAAAAATGTCTTTTTCAAAACTTTCTAGGAAAGATAAAAACAGTATTCAGCCTCATGCTCAGTTATCATGACCCAGATAGCAATAGCAAAAACGGTAAAAATTGAATCTCTACACCATAACGCCAGGACTAACATTCATCAAGAAAACTGACATCATGCTACTGGATATAAAATCTACAAAGTCCATTCTGAAATCAATATGAACAGGCAAACCCTATATATTTGAGTAGGTTATAAAATTGTGCACCCAATGATCATACTTTTGTATGAATTAATTCATATTGGCTAATGTCATGAGTAAATAACTCGGAGTTGGAATTTGAGCCAACCCGTCGATAGCTGTTTAAACCTTAGCCATGCAGTTTACACAATATAAGTAGATTTCATGAGTATATATTCATGAGTAATACTCAAGGAAGTGAACTATAACATTTTCTTGTTAATATTAGAAAATTTATGGGGAACTCATCCCCGTCTACTGTGTGTGTAACTGATAAATCTTTATGTTTACCAATTTCCTTGCATATGTTGGTTTACTATCGGAAATCAAGGTATCTGCCACTCTAGGACTACTCTGGATACTTTGGTGAAATAATAAGCTAACTTTTGGGGTATCCCTAGTAAAAATAATTTCTGTACATAATTGTACAAAACCGTACAAAAGCGTATAGAAACGTACAAAGACGTACAAAAATTATTATATGTGTTCCATTTGGGACAACTTTAAAAAACTGTTCACATACTTACTTTACTTCTGTACGATTTTCTATACTTTTCTACAATTTTTATACGTTTTCGTACGTTTCTGTACTTTTTGTTTGTTTTTGTAGGTCTTTGTACGTTTTTGTACGGTTTTGTACGTTTTTTACGTTTTTTTACGTTATTGTAAGTTTTTATACGGTAACGTATGCTATTTTGTACTTTTTTGTATGTTTTTCCACGGTTTTGTACGTTTCTGTACGTTTTTGAACAATTTTGTATGTTTATGTACATTCACAATATGTGTGTACGTTTTACCACTTTTTTGCATTTTTATAATGACTAGAAGAGGTATTCCCCTACTCGCTTCGCTCGCCAACCTCCTACTTTCGATTCAATATTTCAATGTTCACCGAAGAGAAAAATTTACATGGAAGAATCAAGTCAAGTTGGTAAAATCAAGGTCCCTTCCTCGCCTCGCTCGCTAAACCCCCAATTTCGCTGGTTACTATAGATCTCTATGTACTGCAAATTTGTCGAGTCAGTAATGTACATAAATATTTGAAATACTTTAAAATCATCCGATTTTGAATTCGGATTTTATTTATCTAGCAATTTTCCGACGTAAAAAAATATATGGGATGAAAGCTTGGATTGAGTAGGTTATAATTGACGAGAAAAACAAGCCTTTTCTATAGTTCAATTGCGGTTTAAACTCTTGCTTCGTTAATATTCACGGGAGAATAATTCCGACATATGTCTTTCTTCGCGGCCAGAACGCGATAATTGTCTTTCTTCGCGGACAGATTGCGATATGTGTCTTCCTTCGTGGACAGATTTCGATATGTGTCTTTCTTTGTAAAAGCCATCGAAATGATGTCAGACTTTTTCTGTTTTTGTAAAAGTTTTTCTCTGTTCTTTTTTTTTGTTCTTTGCCAAGCCTAACAGAGTGCAGTCTTCGATATTTGTTACTTTTTGTAATCTTTTGTTATTTGGGTTAGCATCAGAAAATTCCTGTATTCTCGTGGATATACATTTTCCATATACATCCATATCTCTGTGGAATCAAACATGAAAAAATTTGATTTTGTCACGTGGCTAGCCCAGCGATTATTAGAATCGCATTGCGCGGGGCCACGCCACGAATATCGGAACGTTCTGGAAGGACGATGTCGAAATCGTGACGCACGGAGCGTAACTCGAGACGGCGGGAGGCGACTGACCGCCTCCCACCAAGCGCGCCACCAAGGGGTTGCGACGGCACCCCCACGAGGGATTAAATACGAGCGCCTCAAGACGCTCGGGGTCAGTCAGTCGTTGATCAGTTGGCAGTGACACGGCAATCGGACGGTTAACTACACGAGTCACGCGGAGACGGTAGACAGTCCGACGCTCATATTGTACACAAGTATTGGTTTATTACACGAGCTCTCTCAGTGAAGTGAATAGGGAATAAAGGCACATCTAATCCAATTCCTGAGTACTGAGTTATTGATAACCTGATTCGACACGTAACAGAACCTTACCGAGTAAAACGTCTACGGTCAATATCGTAGCCGAGATCTGAACCCAGCTAATAAGGGACCACGCCACGTAACAGGAATTAACGTGCGCCGCTACGGGACCCATTTCATGGTGGAGGAGCTGGGATCTCGTTTCGTGTAAGAGAGTTTATATCGTGAGTCGAGAATTTGGACAATTTTTTTGAGAATTTAATCAACCGCGTCGGAACCAACCGCGCGAAGTGAGCATTGTGACGGAGGAGAGAAGAAGACGATAGCGAAGCAGATCAACAGCGAAGCAGATTACACCAACAGCGAAGCAGATTACACTTACAGCGAAGCAGATAGACAGGAAGGAGGGAAGGAAAGAACGACTGCAAGCAATAATATACACCCAGACAGGAAGGATGACCAGAGCTAGCCGTGTCAATACATTCTTGGTCGCCTTTTTGTAAGTACATTCAAATTTTATCATTTAGTCCCGTGGGAACCGCGAACGACTGGAATTTAGAAGCACGCGAAATAGTAATTTTACAAGTGATTTGACAAACCGAAAAAATAACGAATTATTCAAGCAATCTTGTTTTCTGCACTACTTGCTGAGTAAATAATACAGGTCAACGAACCAGAAGTCGAACTTCAGTCTCAAGCGCAACAGAGCGCAACTTAGCAAAATTTTTCGGGGCATTGTAAAATCACTTCGTAAACGTAAAGCTAAGCGAAACACGATGTCAAAGCAGAACACCGATACGTTGCATGATGAACTCGAGGGATTAGGAGAAATGTTTAACGATAAATTTAATATTGAGGAGAAGGCACAGAGCTATGCTCCTCCAACCGATACGAAGGAGGATATTCCACCACCCCCACCATCAGGGATCCCACCACATGGGAATGGTACAATAAGGAAAACGGTTAATCCTACGCGAGCGCGCCAAGCGATAACAGAATCTGATCCGAAAACGGCACTCGATAAGAACCCAGTTGACGAAAGTCTTTTGGAAAATTATACAAGTGGGAAACAGAGCGCAGTCTTGAGAGTGCTTATGGCGCAACCATCTATAGAAGC
This sequence comes from Aphelinus atriplicis, assembly GCA_020882685.1. Taxonomy (NCBI): domain Eukaryota; kingdom Metazoa; phylum Arthropoda; class Insecta; order Hymenoptera; family Aphelinidae; genus Aphelinus; species Aphelinus atriplicis. Next base: position 9,448 of record JAJGQD010000076.1, read on the forward strand.
GAAGTGGATGGTGGTAGCGTCACTTATAGGAATAGCTCAACTTGATGACAATAACGAAAGGGATTTTTTGAAAGCATTTGAAGGAATTGAGTATCTATTATCACACGAAGCAGAATATTTACAACCAAGAGACACTGAATTTTTGGTAGAATCGAGAGAAACTATACGTAACAAAATTCGAGAAAAACGGGATCAGCGCAAACGGGAACAGGGAAACAAGCGAGCTAGGGAATTACAAGAACTGAAAGATCGCGAACAGGCACATAAAGTATTGATACAGAATATCGCGGAAAACTACAAGAGAACGGCTAAAACTGTACCTGGAAACGAACAAAACCAGAACGACGATGATTACTATCCGGAAGAATATTGGAATAAAGAGACAAATCCGAACAATACAATGGAGACGCCGGTCGACTTACACCTCGAGTATCGTAACCTTATTCCGGACTTGGAAGCATTCGCAATGGGAAAAGAGGAAAAAGAGGAGATGGCAAGGATAAAAGCGGGACTCGGTCAGAAGTACGTTAAATTACAGGAGGAACAACAGTATCTACCAAAAATTAAACAGGAACAGACGCCACAGTATGACTACGGAACATTACAGAATCTAAAGGGGGGACAGCTGGACATAGTCAATTACGGACAGGGCAGATTTCACGACAATCAGACATACGTACAAAAAATTAAACAAGAAAAAATGACACATTCAACTCCGAAAAGGGAAATTAAAGTGCAGGGACCGACAACAGACTATAACGATACGGACGGGATCGAAATCATGACAATGCATTCGCAAATATTGAGCGGAAACCAGATTCAGCAGTATCAGAGAGACGGCCCAATAAAACACCAAGATAATCCTGGGAAACAAAACGGATACTTAGTACCACCGCGTCAGGGGCAACAACCGATTATCACATATCCACCATCGAAAGTATCGGTCAGATTCAACGAAGAAAGGAATAGGCTTCTAGAATCAAACAGAGAATTTATAGAAAGATGGGCGAGCGGCGACAACAAGAACTGATGGAGGAAGAAGAGGAGGAAGATATACGCAACAATAGCATGTGGGAAGTTAAGCCGCAGGACAGAGGAAACAGTGAGAATAAAATGACGAATGAACAAAATGGAAATAACTCAGTAGGAGCAGAATATCTGCAGAGATTGAGGCGGATCCTCAAAATGTTAGAATGACGGGCTCGAGGGAATGGACAGGAAACGGGTCATATTACGAACCGAAATATCCGAATTACCTTGAATCAGGCTTTCAACAGCATTCCAGAATTCGATGGAAACCCCGATACACTACCATTGTTCAGGGATGCACTGAGGAACGTAGTTAGACAAGTCGGTAAAAACAACGAGCGGACAATTTTATTCTCATTAGCAAGCAAGTTAAAAGGAAAGGTCGGTGACGGATATAAGTTGCGATTGAATTATTATAACAGCGTAGAGGAATTGCTGACGGAATTGTCTACTCAATATAGTAGGAGAGGGGGAGTAGACAGAATAATGGCGGAACTCAAGATAGTGAGACAAGACGAGGGAGAATCGGCTGTAGATTATGGACTACGAGTAAAGACGCTACTTCATCGAATATTGAACATCTACGATAGCGATCGCACACTGTTAGACTCCCAGCGAATAAACTATAAACGCAAAGTCGAGATTGAGGCCGCGGAACAATTTCAATTGGGGTTATTGGGCGGATTAGAACATCAAGTTAGAAGCATGCAGCCTCGCACGTTAACTGATGCTATTGCAGTAGCAGCAGACTTCGAAGAGAAAACAAGTACGCGGCGGTTGGTAGAACAAGATAAGAAAAGCCCAGAGGAGATACTCCGAGATTTACTTCTAGGAAAGGATTTTGGGAATACGGTCAGACGAACAATGGCAACACCAGATGTTAGATGCGGGTACTGCAACACCGCGGGGCATAGCGAAGATAAATGCAGAAGGAAGAAATATGAGTCGAAAAAGTGTGAATTTTGTAACGGTTCAGGACATGTATACAATGAATGTTTCAAGTTGGAGAATCTGATAAAAAACGGGAAATTGCAGGCAGATCAGATAGAGTCGCCGGCGGTACAAAACTCAACGCAAACCGTACAAGCGGTCAATCAACTTGCGACGCAGCCACTGTTTATACTTACAACAGCCGACAGTATATCAGAACGCTTCGGTTGCAGAAAACGCAAGCGCGAGTCAGCCGAGCGGCGGGGGTCAAGGCCAGGCTAGTAGACAATATGACGGCGCGAACAGTTACGATAACAGACAGAATGTAAGATTCCGAGACGGAGACGGATACAATAATAACGACAGAAATTATAATGATCAGAGAGACAATGGTAGATACAGTAACCGTAATCAAGATTATAGAGATAACAGATATAATTCAAACAGCGATAGAGGAGGCAGGTTCCGCGACGATAATAGGTCACGAGACTATAATAGACAAGAAAGATATCCACGCGATAATTACGGCGGGGACCGCTCTAGGAACTTTGACCGTCGCGATGGGAATCAAGAAAGGAACTATAACAACAATGATAGGGAGCGCCCACGATACGATAGACGCTGGGAAAGTAATAATAGAAGGCCGTATGGCAACAACAACAATTACAATGGGAACGGATCACGCGATCGCAGGAACTACGGGAATAATGACAATGGTAATTACAATAATCGTGAACGGTCACAAGAGCGTAATGGTTATGGTAATAACAATTATAATAACGGTAATAGCTATAATAACCGTGGACAGCCGCAAGGGCGTAGGAACAATGATAATTATAACAATAACTCTATGGACCAGCCGAGGAATAATGGAAACCAGCAGAACCGATCAGACGGGCCTTTAAACTCGCAGGATGCTCGGCGCCGGAACTAGGTGTCGAGCTGCAAAGCAAACAAGTCTCGGAACAAAAAAGCAACGTTGAAAGGCACATAATTAGATTAGCTGCGAGTCAGGGAAGACGGCCACCCATAGTGGAACTGAAGTGCGACAAGTTGATCGGAGGACTTGGGAGATTTTACGTCGACACAGGTGCAGATATAACCCTGATAAAGGACTATTTTGTAAATCCGTATTATCCAATTGACACGGACAAAAAAGTAGTAATTAATGGAGTCACGCCAGGGGAAATTTGCAGCATTGGAACGATTACTATGGATCTAGAGGGATTAGAGTGCACCGCACATGTCGTGCCGAGCGACTTTCCAATTGATACAGATGGATTACTCGGTTGGGATGTAGTGAGCAAAGGACGAATAAATGGAGTATGTAGACAATTAGAATTTGAAAATATGGTAGTACCCTTCGTGGAAAAGGAAATGTTTGTTATCCCCCACTAACGAGACAAGTTATATATTTTCGAACAAATAAAATTGAAGAAGCCGGATTCGTGCCCTTACAGAATTTAGGGCCAGGAATATTATTCGGAAACTTCATTACTCAAAGCGATAAGGAAGGAAAGGCTAGGGCCATTTGCATAAATACAAATGACGAAGAGATACAAATAGAGGTGCCAGAAATAGCTCTAGAACAATGTGAAGGTTTTCCAATTGAAAAGGGGACGTTTAGTTTCAAGGAGGACGAGATACAAGGAAAGGACAGGGAGAAACATGAATCAGGAGAAATGCCACACGTCACAGTACGTAGGACAATATCTAAGGAGATGGAAGAGAGGGCAAAGAAAGTTTTTGATAGACTTGATAAGGAAACTCTGAAGGACCTCAATGAGGAAGAAATAACACATATTAAGGAGATAATCGAAGATTTTGCACATGTATTTGGCCTTCCAGGAGAAAATTTGAAAGCAACTACGTTAATCAAACATAAAATTCCAACAACAACAGATGTTCCGATCAAGGTGAAGCGCTATAGGCCACCTCAGGTTTTGAAGGAGAAAATGCAGGAAATGATTGACGAATTAATGGAAGCGGATATAGTACAAAAATCAACAAGCCCGTATTCAAGCCCAATGTGGGCAGTAAAGAAAAAACCCGGTCCGAACGGAGAGGAAAGATGGAGGTTGGTTACGGATTTTAGGCAATTGAATGAAATTACAGTGGGGAACAGTTACCCATTACCAAATACAAATGAAATAATTGAAGCAGTAGCGAATGCGAAACTAATAACAGCAATTGACTTGAAATCAGGATTTTATCAGATTCCAATGGACGAGGAAGACGCGAAGAAAACGGCATTTTCAGGACCTTATGGCAACTACGAATATAAAAGAATGGGGATGGGTCTAAAAGGAGCCCCAGCAACATTCCAAGGGTTAATGGATTTGGCATTAGCAGGATTACAGGGAGTTGAATTGTTTGTCTATTTGGATGATATAGTGGTATTCGCGGAGGATCTAGAGGAACACGGGAGAAAATTCCGCAAGTTGATGGAAAGGCTTGATAAAGCTAACCTTACAGTCGAACCCAGTAAATGCCAATTTTTACAGAGAGAAGCTTCTTTTCTGGGACATATAGTAGGTAACGGAAAAATCAAAATGGACCCCAAGAAAGTGTGAGGGCGGTAATGGAGTACCCTAAGCCACACAATGCAAGAAAAGTCAGATCGTTCTGCGGACTCGCATCATATTATCGGAAGTTTATTAAAGATTTTGCAAGAATTTCATATCCATTAAATAAACTCAAGGACGAAAAGAAAAAATTTATTTGGGGAAAAGAAGAAGAGGAAGCATTTCAGTCAATGAAGAAGCTTTTTGTGTGAAGAACCTGTTTTGATAGCGCCCGACCTCACGAAACCATTCATTCTGACCACGGACGCGTCGGACTACGCATTGGGAGCGGTACTAAGCCAAGGCAAGCTAGGATCAGATCATCCGTGTGGATACGCATCAAGGGTACTAAAAGGGCCAGAATTTCGTTATTCTACTTATGACAGAGAACTACTAGCCATAGAGTGGGGCATTAAAGAATTTCGCCATTACCTTTATGGAAGAAAGTTTACGGTAGTTACAGATCATGAACCATTGAAACAACTTCCACTCAACGAAAAAGCCCGATTTACGGTTCGGTAGAATGAAAGCAAATCTGCTAAAGTATGAATTCGATATAGAATATAGGCCAGGGCCAAAGAACAAGAATGCTGACGCGCTGAGTAGAAACCCGGTATTAGAGGAAGGCGAGGAGAATCCGGAGCGTCTGAAAGCGGAGCTATACGAATTAGCGGAGAAGCAAGAAAAAGAAGGAAAACAAAGTCGGAAGAAGGTCGGTAAAGAAGAAACCTTACAAGCTCAGATAAAGATGGCTGTCACTCGATCCAAAACGCAAAATAAGGGAAGCAATAAAAGACCCTTGTCCTCGGAAACGGACGGATCAGGTAACCCAGGGGCACGAAAGAAGGCGCATCAGAAAAAGGAGAGTAGTGGAGAAGAGTGGGAACCACCAAGGAATCTGAGACCAGAGAGGAGGACTTCTTACTACTCAGATAAGGAGAGTGAAACAGAGGCGGAAACCATCGAAAAGGGAATTCAGAAAGTAATCAGGCGAAAAAGGGGAATGCTAAATAGATGCGAGACGAAGGCGAAATTCCCGGTAGCTACTCCTGTGCTGGATGAAGGGACAGATGATCCGATCATAAGTCAAATGAGGACAGACAAACATCTCGCATATATGCGGAAGAGTGGCAACATGCGACAGGAAATACAAGCTGCTAGCACCCCAGAGAAGAACGTCATATTACCATCGGAATATAACAGGAACAGGATACCTCCTCCGGAATTTTATGGATCACCGACGGCTCAGGAAGAGGAGAGCGAGGTGAGCTTAGGGGGGACGTCAGATGAACCAGAGGCGAATCTTACGGACGAGGAAGAGACTAGACCCTTACGAAGAGATAGTTTAACGGGTTCTAGGCGTACCCTAATCGCAGATCGAACGCCCGATAACTCGGCCAAGTTGCACGAACCCATGGATATAACGGAGGAAATAGCAGGAGAGGCGAGACGAACCTCACACCACTTGTCCCATCAAGAAAGTATGGAGATTCCCCCACCAATAAAGGAGGCATCGCGCAGCTTACGAGACATGATAGCTACGAGTCAAACCGGAAAGGAAATGAGGTTTATAGTAGACATCAAGGACGGAACAGACAACGGAAAGGGTATCCAGATAAATATAAGAGAACCGGCAGAGAAGCAACATTCCACAGGGGACGAGATAGGGATTAGCGAGTCGGCAACAGATACGTCATCTGGTGGATCGGGTCCAATAAAATGGGCACACTACGCTAAGAGAAAAGCTAAGCAGTACGGAAGCTGGGAGAATTACGAGAGAGTTGTAACAGAGACTGGGTGCAAACAAGTAATACAAGAACTAGAAGAAACATCCGCAAACAAACGCCAGAGAGAACAGACCTCAGAGCCACCGGTATTAACTGATAAGAGTAACTCGGATAGAGAAGACACGAATGCATTGACAACAAACAAGAACCAAAGTATAACGAGAGAAGCAAGTGTGCTGGCCTCAACAATAAACATGGAGACTACGGAGGAAAAGTCAGAGCAGAACATGATTAACATACAGACACCAATAGAAGCGACATGGAGAAACGAGGCGAATATCGGGGTGGAAGAAACAGGCTCCTTGGCTTCGACAGTGGATATGATAATGTCGGATAATATAAATCAGGAAGAGGATCAGAGCAACCAGCAAACATTCGAAGGAACAACGAAATCAAAAGTTGATGAAATAACACCCGGAGACAAAAATGCATCAGTAGCAACCGGTATATCACAACACGTAGAGACGGGAGAGGAGAGTCAAGAAAAACGTAACGCGGTGTCAAACATTTATACCGAAAATAATGTATGCGCACAAAAGGACAAGGTTTTGCGACACGATACAAACATTCCTACTAGACCATTTGGGAACTGTTTATTTCACTCTTTGATCAAAGCACTAAAATTGAAAATTAATACCCGGGAACTGAGGGATCGGTTACTACAAAGTTCAGCCATGCATCATTGCATAGACCCCGAAAATGCACGGAAAATATTAACGTCATCAACAGAATTCGGAGACGTTGATTGTATATTCATTTTTGCTCACGAGTACAAAAAGAATATATGCATACATTTTCACTATGGGGCAAGCCAAGTTAAATATCTGTACGTGGAATCTAATAAGGAAAAAGAGTATATACATCTACATCTACGAGGGAACCATTACACCCCATATGAATTTGATAAACCGGAGGTCGAACTAATGGATATTTCAATTAGCTCGGAACATCACGGGGAGAGATCGGATATAGAAAAAGGACACGACGTATCGGTGAACGATATCATCAACCAACAGGGGGTACAAGAAGGGAATGCGACGTTAGCTCCGGTCGATAGAGAAGAACAAGACATAGGGGGAAATGACAGTTGGGTACCCGAGATAACGCCAAGCCGAATGACGGGTAATATGGCGCGATTTATGGTAGCGGAAGCACGACCGACGCATATGAGACCGACTTGGGTGATTGCACCCGGGGATGTCGAGCAGTTTCATTGTGTTAGAATTTTGAAAGAACAACCATTTGCACATCATGACAATTTGGTATATACATTGTCGGCAGACGGGAAATTAGAAACGGAGCCGCAAGTCGCTCTTGTAGAACGAAGATACATTGACCCGGACGAGCTGCGCGATCAGCATTTTGCAATAGGGGAGGTAGCTCAGTCGGAATGTCGCGGCGTGAAAGTCTTCGGATTAATAGTGAGGAATAATTTCGATGATAAAACAATGCGATTGGATATTGTAGCATGCTTAAAGAACCTCAAAGCATTATTGATGAAGGACGAAATCAAAACCGTTGGAATTATTAGGGATTTAGCAATGTTAACACAATCGGACTGGGGCTACTTCGTCGAGCAATGTAATAAACTCTTTAAAGGGAAAGTAATTTCAATAACATTATTCACTAATAATTTACCATTGCCAAAAGTAGAAGACAGGTATAGGCTAATTAAAGAATTTCACGAATCAGCAATTGGGGGCCATAAAGGCATGGGCAAAACTCATGCGAGAATAGCAGCGGAGTTTTATTGGAGAAATATGTATATGGATGTAGTAAGCTTTGTGCGTAGCTGTCCTGAATGCCAACCAACCAAGTTAGTTAGGAACAAGAATAAAGCTCCCATGCTCATAACAGATACCCCATCTTACCCCTTCGAAAAATTATCAATGGATTTTTGCGGACCACTAAGAGAGACGAAAGCAGGGAATTTATACATCCTTACGATGCAATGTAATTTTAGCAAATACTGCATTCTAACGGCAGTCCGTCACGCAAACGCCCATGAGGTAGCTAAAGCATTTATGGAAAAGGTGATTTGCAATTTCGGACCACCTGGAGTTATCTGTACGGACAATGGGACGCACTTCGTGAATTACGTTCTGGAGGAACTCGCGAGAATGTTCAGAATAGAGAAATATACAACAACCGCGTATCATCCGCAATCAAACGGAGGAATTGAGAGAATGCACCATGTTATAAAAGAATATATTAAATTGATTATAAATGAATATGAAGAATGGGATGAGATTCTTCCAGTAGCACAGCACTCGTATAATACTAGCGTACACGAGGCATTGGGTTATTCGCCACATGAAATAGTATACGGTCGGCGCGCGCGAACACCGTCCAGCTTTCCACCGAAGGAATATTTGCTGACTGTCGACGAATACCTCGCGGATATAGCTTATAACGTCGCGGAAACTCGGACTATGGCGGCAATGAATTTAGTACAATCAAAATTCAGATCAAAGAGTATTTGATCGAAATATTAATCCGAGACACTTCAGAGTGGGAGAGATAGTATATTGGTTAAAAATGCCCAAGAAAAGTAAAATGGATAAGGAAGAATATGTTAAGTGTGAGATAATAGAAATAGATTATGATAAACATACGGCTGTAATAAAGGCAGGTGAAAAAACGAAATCAGTGCACATAGACGGACTCAAGAGATGTATTCCCCATGAAAATATAAAGGAACTGATTGAGAGCCGCCGACATGAAGGCATATAGAGCCTGAGTTCACGTGGTCATTTTTGCTGTTCTAACGCGAGGTAGAATTCCATTCCTGTTGCCAACCCCGGTTATCAAGTAAATTTTTTTTTGGCGGCCCTAACGTGGGTATACGCGTGAACGGGAAGTCACGAGTACAATTTCACAACGTTTTTTTCTCAAATATATGAGCTATAAGTTATGGCCAATAAATTTTTCTTGGCGGCCCTAACGTGGGCACGCATAAATGTAATAAGGGTAAAGTAATAGAATCACAAATTTCTGGCGGCCCTAACGTGGGTCCGTAGTTTCGAATCACCAGATACAAATTCCAATTCAAATCGTTTGGAAATGAAGTAGAGTCTTCAATTTATCAAGTCACCGAAATTGCAGTGCTGATATCATACTAACACGCTATGGCGCGATTTCACGAACGGCAAAGAATGTGCCTACTCGGGGGAGTGGCGTGAGTCAGCGCGAGGTAACTCCGCTTAGGAAATGAAAAGTACCGGTGTTGAGAACGCTCCACCTGGGAAAAACTCACGGTCGGTTATTCATTTGGTTATCTATTCGAGTAAATAATGACAGAAGGATCTGACGCCAAAGTTGACACGAAAGTAGCGGTGTTGAGAACACTCCACCTAGCGAAATTCGCGGTCATTTAATACATTCATATTGCTAACATTGTCACGACCGAGAGAATTGGCATTGAGGATTCTCCGCTTTGGAAATGAAAAGTACCGGTGTTGAGAACGCTCCACCTGGGAAGCAATCGCGAGCAGTTTGGAAAAAGCCGGCGTCAAGGAAGCTTGACCAAGAAATATGATTACTCAGCGTCGAGACTACTCCGCTTAGAGAACAAAGACGCGGGCGTGGAAACGTACCACCTGGCAAAGATTCGCGAACATCGTATATATTCATTCTAACTAACATCACTCTACGATCGGGTGTCGGAGTAGATGAATTCGTGCAAGAAAAGAGTCCGGCGTCGAGAATGCTCCGCCTGGAAATATGACGACTCAGCGTCGAGGCAACTCCGCTCAAAAAAACCGGTGTCGAGAATGCTCCACCTGGGAATAACAGCCATGCACACCCAGCGTCGAATTTATTCCGCTTGGGGAAATAAAATGCTTAATCGTGGTAAAACTCGTCGGGAAACGTAACGCTAACATGTTAATCGTAAATTATTAACAATATCACAAAAACGAAGTGAACATCAAGGTTATCAAGCCAAGAAAAGACGAATTGAATGTATAAAGCAGCGTTGAAAAACTCAGCCAGAATTGCAAGTCAGCACCTGTTGTATGACCGACTGGCGTCAAGAACGCCCGGAAAAAATGGAATCAGCAAATGAATCGCGGTCGGTCATTCGCACTAACCATACTAGTATTCGGATTATAAACAAACATGATATCAGCAGTTGCAAATCGCGAAACCTTTCTCAGTGTATTGATATAATATATTTCCAGAGAATATATGGCTCTAAAAATTTGATCTTCCTTATCTTCAGCAATATGATACCCCATTTCAAAATGCAACAAAAAACAAAGTAAATAAAAATAAAACTAGGCCAGCAAAAGTAGGCAGTTGATAGTTACGATTGGAGCTCACAAATATATTAATACTTGAAAGGACTACTCAAAGAATGTATAGAGCAAGACATGGAATAAGAATACGGAGTCTATTTTTTTTGTACTGATATTGGAATGAGCAAATACTACAGTTACAAACAGGCATTAGGTTCGAAATATTAGTATGATTGAAAGAGCGGCAATACATCATCGTACGAATCATCGGAAAAATCTTCAGAATGAACCATCACTGTGTCGGCATCGGCAATGTCAAGGTCAGATCGATCGGGTACTCGATGAGAACAGGTATTACGGTACTCGTTCCAGTCACGAGCTGGTATCCTTACTTTGTAACCATGGTAAGAATGGTAGCAAAGAAAACTGACGGATTCTGCGACTTGAAAAAAGACGGTTTCGCCAATAGGGGTTTTCTTTTTGGCAGTAGGATCACTCAACCAGGAGATACACACATCGGCCACACGCTGCATGGCCCTCATCATACCGGAGATACACTGGGTACAATAAATCGCAACAGACCATGAAGATAAAAAATATTCCTATGTGGCCTCGCCATAATCGGATTTAGCAGCCGGAGTATGGGCCCGATAAGAATTCGGAGGAACGTTACCAACCGATTCCTCGAATAGTTCCACGAGATCGAAAGGATCAGCAAATAGATCATCGAACCTAGACATAGATATAGTGGGTTCGAGCAGTTTCCATTCAGCAGAAGAAGCAACCATCGGAGTAATACGAGCAATAGGCAAGGACTCTGGATCTGTTGATGAATTAGAACGAAGACTAGGGAATGTAACATTCGAGTATTCAAGGAGGAAATCCAGCTCTTCTGGAGTAAGAGTCCATCGCAAAAGCCGCTCAATATTCGTGAAGCCTGAGGTCTATCAGATGAACCGAGACACTGGGTAAAACGAGTGAGAGTGGGACAAGCAAGCAAAGAGGCGACACAGTCTGTAGAAACAGTTTTGATACAGAAAAACCAAACGTGACAAGGTGGGACTCTAACTCAAGTCGACAAAAAGTTGGTCCAGGCGAACGAAGAAAGGAGAGCAGACAGACAGGCCGAAAATAAGTAGTCCAAGTATCCACTCGGAGCATTATTTGAAAGCTTGAAATTCCTACTACCGGCGAAATTGAACACAGAGGGATCATAATGCTGAAGTTTTACAATGAGACAGCCAATTAGAAAGCTAGAAACTGGAAGAGGCGTTCGCGCGGTTTTGATAGATAAGCAAATAATGCAGGTAGCAAACAAAGAATGTAAAGTTGCGATGAGTTTTATAATTGGAAGAGAATCGGGGCAGAATTGATGGGAAATCCAGGATGACAATTGGACCATGAGAATGACAGATAAAGATTAACGTCAAGGCGGACAAATTCTCTTGGGTACGTCTAGGTGGGCAATATTTAGATAAACAAAAGACCATCAATTTATAATCACAACGTGAAAGGCATATAAGAATATACAATCTTTCCCATTAGGAGGGATCGAGGATCTGCGGTTATGATATATAATATAATAACTCGTGCGGGAATTCGCGAGGAAGCGTCGGAACGATTTGAAGAACTGTAAAATCTGTGATATCAGCACGCCGCGGAGCGATGCGCGGATCGAGCAAGCCATTAGCGGACTCAAACTATGGATGAGGATCTGGCAACAATGGCAGAGAATGGCCGCTACTGAGACTACTCCGGTACGGAACACGGGCAACAGAGCGCGTTAGAATGTGCATCGACAGCACCTCAGAAAACGACGGAAGCGAGTGAATTACCAAACCAGGTTTTGATTCAATACCATACTCGGAGAAAAACGTTAAATTTACGGTCAATATTAACATTCAATTTGATTTTTTTCTCTTTCGAACGTAGAGATAGATCGCCAAAAATTGATTATTCTCTTATTACGCAAGCAATCAATCTTATCAAGGAATTTGGAAATTTTGGAAATTTAGTAATTTGAAAAAATTAGAAATTGAGTTATTGATTTTAAACATTTTATTTTTTGTAATTGATTTTGAAAAATTTGAAAATTTCGAAAGATTTGGGAATTTGAAAAAATTTTTGACAATTTTGAAGATTTTGGAAATTCTGAAAAATTTAAAAATTTTGAACAATTAGAAAATTTTGAAAAATTTGGCAATTTTGGAAAATTTGGAAATTTTAGGAATTTTGAAAATTTTGAAAAATTGAGAAATTTGAAATTTTGGAAAATTTGAAAATTTTGAAAAATTTGAAAATTTTGAAAAATTTGAAAATTTTGAAAAATTTGAAAATTTTGAAAAATTTGAAAATTTTGAAAAATTTGAAAATTTTGAAAAATTTGAAAATTTTGAAAAATTTGAAAATTTTGAAAAATTTGAAAATTTTGAAAAATTTGAAAATTTTGAAAAATTTGAAAATTTTGAAAAATTTGAAAATTTTGAAAAATTTGAAAATTTTGAAAAATTTTGAAAAATTTGAAAATTTTGAAAAATTTGAGAATTTTGAAAATTTTGGAAAATTTTAAGAAATTTGAAAATTTTGGTAAATTTGAGAATTTTGAAAATTTTGGAAAATTTGAGTTTTTAAAATTTTAGAAAATTTGAGAATTTAGAAAATTTTAGAAAATTTGAGAATTTTGAAAATTTTGGAAAGTTTGGGAACGAGTCCACCAGCAAACCCCTGCAATGTCGGTAAACATGCGAGTCCATTAGCATGAGAGTCCACCTGTAAGAGTTCACCCGTAAGAGTTCACCCGCAAGAGTTCACCCAAGGCTAGCAGCATACTACGATGCCGACAGGCGTAAGAGTTCACCCGCAAAAGTTCACCCAAGGCTTGCAGCATACTACGATGCCGACACTAATCAAATGATTGCAATAATTAGTGGCTTTTCGATTACATGTAGATTATATTCTATCAGACATCAAATTCATTGAATAAGCCAAAAGTTGAAGTATTTTTTTGTTTCATTGTAATGAGTTTTTCGATTACAAAATTGAGAGGAAACAGAACTCAACAGAACACGTAACATTAGAAATTTTGGGGGATTATAGAAGGGATTATAGAGTATTAACCCATTAAAAACCAGGCAGAATCTGGCAGAGATATCGAGAAACGAACTATGCCATCCTTTGCATAACCGAAAAAAAAAATACCCGTGTTTTTTCTTTTGTCGATTACAATTGTTTATAACAAATTATTTAAACAAATAACCCAAAATTTCGTAATTTTGCAAAAGTGAATGCGGATATCGATTCCACAGGCAAAAACACGACAAAAACCTATGTAACGTTTTTTTTGTCAGAGTTCAATTTGTTAGTGTAAAATGAGGATAAACAATCGTACTCTGGGAAGAGGGCATTGACCACGCCAAATACCATGCAAAATCTGGCAGAGATATCGAGAAACGAACTACGCCGTCCTTTGCATAAACGAAAAAAAAATATCCGTGTTTTTTCTTTTGTCGATTACAATTGTTTATAACAAATGATTTAAACAAATAACCCAAAATGTCGTAATTTTGCAAAACTGAATGCGGATATCGATTCTACGGGCAAAATAACGACAAAAACCTATGTAACGTTTTTTTGTCAGAGTTCAATTTGTTAGTGTAAAATGAGGATAAACAATCGTACTCTGGGAAGAGGGCATTGACCATGCCAAATACCATGCAAAATCTGGCAGAGATATCGAGAAACGAACTACGCGATCCTTTGCATAACCAAAAATAAAAGTACCCGTGTTTTTTCTTTTGTCGATTACAATTGTTTATAACAAATTATTTAAACGAATAACCAAAAATGTCGTAATTTTGCAAAACTGAACCCGGATATCGATTTTACGGGCAAAAACACGACAAAAACCTATGTAACGTTTTTTTGTCAGAGTTCAATTTGCTAGTGCAAAATAAGGATAAACAATCGTGCGCAAAGTAGTAAAAGTTTCAATAAGTTTCCCAATTATGGCTCATTGCCGTGATCTTCGCTGTGGTTTCTGCAAATAGGTTTGCAACATTTCGCACAGAACCATTCAGTTCTCGTCGAACACGTACCAATCCCGCATTTTTTCATACTTCCTTGTTTCATGATGTATTCTGAAGAATTTTCAGGCTTCCTCTTTTCCCTGGGAATACGTACTGATGATAGCTTCTGAATGTAATATTCACAAACTTCTTGAACAATATCTTTGGAACCTTTCTTTTCATCCGGATGAAGTTTATTATAAATCACCGTAGCGTTCGCCAAAGATGCTTGAATAAGTCGCATAAAAAGACACCATGTCCATTTTTTACCTCTTATCGAAGGCATCAGAGCATTAGAGTGTTGATCGTGGAGATCGACACCACCCATGTGTTGATTGTACATGAAGAAAGAATGAGGGAAAAGAATGAAATTTTTCGACGATTCCTGCCATCTTTGCATTGCCACTTTCGGTTCATCCCCATATTTAGTTGAGAGAATCGATACGGGTTTGGAATCCATTACCGTAATGGAATTCAACCCTGAATTTGCTTCATGCTTAGAAATAGTGGTTCCTTTTTCAGCTTTTTTTGGCATTTCGACCTTCCCTTTCACGCGATTCTGCCGGACAGTGCCTGTTGATGATAAACCATTTTTCTTCAAATGTATCATTAGGTCTGGATTAGAGAAAAAGTTGTCAAAGTACACGTGGTACTTACTCAAATCTTCTTTTTTGGTTCCTCCTAACAAAGTAGAAAGTAATTGTATTACTACTCTTGAACCCAATCCAACAGAAGCTAAAACATTTTGTGTGTTATTCCCTGATTTACCTGTGTAAATATCAAGGTCATAGATGTATCCATCAGAAGAACAAAGTGCCCAAATCTTCATTCCAAACCTGATAGGCTTATTCCTGATACACTGCTTGATACCAAATCTACCGAAATATTTCACCATTACCTCATCTACCGATAGGTTGTAGTCGAAGAAACCGAATTGCATGCAATTCTCACGGAACATGTCATACATCGTTCTTACTTTCCAAACTTTGTCAGTTGGATTTTCATCTTGATGTTTGTAAATACGAATATTCTTCTTGATGGTAACAAATTTATTTCTCGTCATAAGTTCGGTAATGATTGGACACTCTAGGATTCGTTTTGTTGACCAATAATCATAAAGACGTTTTCTAGAATTGAAAATAGTAATCATTATGATTACAATAAATCTTTCTAAATCATTTTTAGACAAATCGAAATGATTCTCAGCAGTAGCTTCCACAACATGATTCTTCATCGATTCCGAGAAGAATAACTCGAATAATTCTAAGGAATTTTTAAAAAACAATGGATAAATAGCTGACAGATTGGAGTTGTCCTCGATATCAGGAGATATATTATCCAGAGTATCATCTTCCCAATCGTAAATATGATTCGGCTCCAACAACTTTTGAGTACTTGTGTAAGTACTTCTCACATGTTCGTAAGAACCTGTAGGAAGATCATGAGATGTTATATCTTCTTCTAGATCAACATCCGAATCTTCATCTGAACTTTTATGATTAGTAGGAACAAATGCTATATCGACATATTGATCTTCGTCAATGTCAGAATCCTCAACTAAATCAGGTAGATCCCTAACTCTCCGTCTCGACATTATCAATTGCGTTATCGACACAGAATGATGTGATCTATTTTTATGAAAAGTTCTATTTCTAAAGCCTCGTTTCGGAAGAGATTTTTTTTTTTCAATTGATGTACCACCGTTAGCCTGCCACTCAAACGTGATCTCTAACACGGAAGGTTTTGAAAAAAAATAAGCTCATCCAATTGTAGCATGTAACACTACGGTATTCCGCAGGTCTACATCTAAGGCGGATGAGAAGGATGATTTACATGTGAAAAGTTTGTTCCTGTTTTAGACTAACAAATTGAACTCTGACAAAAAAACGTTACATAGGTTTTTGTCGTGTTTTTGCCCGTGGAATCGATATCCACATTCAGTTTTGCAAAATTACGAAATTTTGGGTTATTTGTTTAAATAATTTGTTATAAACAATTGTAATCGAAAAAGAAAAAACACGGGTATTTTTTTTCGGTTATGCAGAGGATGGCATAGTTCGTTTCTCGATATCTCTGCCAGATTTTGCATGGTATTTGGCGTGGTCAATGCCCTCTTCCCAGAGTACGACTGTTTATCCTCATTTTACACTAACAAATTGAACCCTGACAAAAAAACGTTACATAGGTTTTTGTCGTTATTTTGCCCGTAGAATCGATATCCGCGTTTAGTTTTGCAAAATTACGACATTTTGGGTTATTTGTTTAAATAATTTGTTATAAACAATTGTAATCGACAAAAGAAAAAACACGGGTATTTTTTTTTTTTGGTTATGCAAAGGATGGCATAGTTCGTTTCTCGATATCTCTGCCAGGTTTGGCGTGGTTTTTAATGGGTTAACGAAATTCAACGAACCACGGGAATTCGTTTCAAAGGGTATCGGTAGAATTCCAAATGATTAGAATCTTGGGATTTTTTTTTAACTTTTGATGGATGTTCCGTCGGGGACGACGGGATGGCGGCCCTAACGTGTCACGTGGCTAGTCCCGCGATTATTAGAATCGCATTGCGCGGGGCCACGCCACGAATATCGGAACGTTCTGGAAGGACGATGTCGAAATCGTGACGCACGGAGCGTAACTCGAGACGGCGGGAGGCGACTGACCGCCTCCCACCGCGGAGCGCGCCACCAAGGGGTTGCGACGGCTCCCCCACGAGGGATTAAATACGAGCGCCTCAAGACGCTCGGGGTCAGTCAGTCGTGATCAGTGGGCAGTGACACGGCAATCAGACGGTTAACTACACGAGTCACGCGGAGACGGTAGACGGTCCGACGCTCATATTGTACACAAGTATTGGTTTATTACACGAACTCTCTCAGTGAAGTGAATAGGGAATAAAGGCACATCTAATCCAATTCCTGAGTACTGAGTTATTGATAACCTGATTCGACACGTCACAGATCCTTACCGAGTAAAACGCCTACGGTCAATACCGTAGCCGAGATCTGAACCCAGCTAATTAAGGACCACGCCACGTAACAATACTAATAAATATAGAGATGAAATGAATTCGCTTTTAGAGGACAATCATACTTATAAAATAGTTAAGGGGTAATATCCGGCGAATTTTTTTTTGTCATTTTTTTTTATTGGCTTAAATCATGCTATAACTATCCTAGAATCGAAATCTACAACTTCCAAGTACTGATCGAAACTCAGAATTCATTTAAACCAATTTTCACCGAACAACTTTCATGTAAGATATATAGCATTTTGAAACTTCAAACACGTTTTGCTCAAAACCAGAATTT
>JAJGQD010000077.1:0-28724 GCA_020882685.1 Aphelinus atriplicis
TGATCAACGAACGTGCAGAGTTCTTGGAGACCCATTGAAACCATCGAAAAGTCATAATCGAAACATCAAGTTCAACAGAAAACGGAGACGGGACTCTAGTAATGAGAGGATTGATTATCTTGAGCCTCCCAGACATTGCTACGGGCCATCATGCACCAAGCAATCAAGACCTGGTAGCAAGTATTGTTCAGAAGACTGTGGAATTAAATTAGCTACGACAAGAATTTTCCAAGTACTACCGCAAAGACTCCATGAATGGAATCTGACTCCATGTATAGCAGAGCAAAATAATAGAATAGCTTTAGATAATGTTAGAAAACAAAAACATGAAGTGAACAGGATACTTCAAGAACTAGATAACAGGCATGCAGAACTTGACAAAATTGTAGAGCGGGCTAGGCATGCTACTATTGACCCAAAAGCTGAGATTGACGATAATGATGATTCTGAAATGAGCATGTATTGTATAACTTGTGGCCATGAAATAAGTTCTAGGACGGCTATCAAACACATGGAAAAATGTTTTAATAAGGTAACCAATTAATTCTTCATAGTACATAGAATTAATATTTTTAACTTCTCAAAAATTGTATAATTTTTCTTCATCTTTTTAAACTCTTTAAATTATTCTGTTGTAAATATTATGATTTTAAAACACTTAATAATTAGATTGAAGATATTAGTGATAAAATGACTTAAGAACTGATGAAAAAATTCTCACTAAAAAATCATACTACCAAACAAAGCTGAGAAAAAATTTACTTTTCAGTATGAATCACAAGCATCATTTGGATCTATTTTTAAAACACGGATTGATGGACAAGTTATGTTTTGTGATTATTATAATCCTGTGAATCATACATATTGTAAAAGATTAAAGGTGCTTTGTCCTGAACATTGCAAGGATTCTAAAGTAAGTGACACAGAAGTTTGTGGCTGTCCTTTAGTCACAAATGTTTTTGCAGCAACTGGAGAATTTTGTAGAGCTCCTAAAAAAAATTGTGTTAAACATTACGTTTGGGAAAAACTACGAAGAGCTGAAATTGATATGGAAAGAGTGCGGCAATGGTTGAAAATTGATGAACTTGTTGAACAAGAAAGACAAATCAGATCAAACATGGCATCTAGAGCTGGTGTTCTTGCATTAATGCTTCATTCAACTTATAATCATGAAGTTATGGAGCAAATAAATCAAGAACAAACTAGAGAACAACTACAAGCATTAGAAGAGATGCAGAGAAATTATGGAATGATGTCACAAGGTGAACAAAATAATGAGAAATGAATTCAACATTTTTACACAAATTTCGAAAAATGATACAAAAACTGGCATATTTTTATAATATTCAATTTTATTAAGCAACTGATCCTGCTAATATGTACACATCCTTTTAAGAAAATACAAAACATTAAGATGGAAGTTTTTCAGTTTTTGTAGAAGATCAAACATTTCACCTTCATCTTCACCTAATATTGCTTATACAGATACAGATTGAATAGTTCAATGTAAACACTATTTATCCAAAATATTCATAAAATTAATCATTTTTATATTTGATCTCTTTTTTAATCAAGTCATTTGTTTAATGACATTCATTACTTAGATGGTGGAAAAAATATTGCTTTCACCATATTTAAGTTTATAATCATCACCAATCTCTTTCTAAATACTAATGTTTCTATAATTATACTTTATGTGACTCATATAAGTCAATAAATTTATCATTTTTTTTTAAAAAATTTCTATTCAATTACTGTGGACTTTATTTGGAAGCTTGCTTCCAAAAGTAGTATATCTCCTTTTTACTCTATAGCTTATTAGTCTTAATATTAAATGTCATTAACATCCTCATACTCTACATATGAACATATTCACAGAACTTTGAACTGGTACGTGATCCCTTGAGATCAAAATCTTCTCATGTCAATAATTATTTAAATTCATTTTGTTTCACAGTATTGTATTAGATAGCATCACAGAAATTACTGTACGAAGAATACTTAAAAACATTACTTTTCTTGTTTTGAACAAAAAATAACTTTACTGTTGATTATATTGGAATGGAATCATGACAGAGGATTTGAGCCAAACTATACTAATGTATTTTTTTTAGAAATCGAAAATTGCCCCTTTAGAAGATAACTTTAAAAGATTACGAACATGTCAAAAGTGTAGATACGCCTGTATTGCTCAACCCATATTCAAAATAAGTCTCTTTAAATATAAAACTCAGATTTATAATGTATAAAATAATAAAAACAAAAACGGTCGGTATAAGCTATTAAATAAAAATATTCAATAATAAAGTCTAATAAATGTCATAGATGCCGAATAGCTGATAGAAAATTTCTAAATTTTTTTGTTAGGTGAATTCTTGAAAGGACTTGGTCTCTTTCCTCTAATATATTCTGCAACTGGCGATACAACTTCTTTCTCCCATGGATATAATTTTCTTCCTGTGACTGGTGTAACTGATTTTTCTTTTGGAGACTTGTTTTGAGATGAATTTTCGAAAATTTTTGGAGATAATTTTGTTAAATTCATCACTATTTTTGCTGGAGACACTTTTGATGGAAGCACTGTTTCTGTAAGAATTAGAAAAATATTATAATATAATGATTCGTTTCTACTTTGACTAATAATTGAAAGATAATAATTTACTTTTTCTATCAATTTGTTTCTCGTTACCCTTTGTACTTGAGACTTTGATAACTGGAACAGAGGCTTTGTAGCTTTGACCATTGTTTTCTTTATTTATATGTTTATTTGAAGCATTACATGTGCACACTACTTTCTGCTTTCTAATGTTTTTAATTTCATCAGATAAGCCTTTCAAAAATACATCATATTTGGCATAGAAAACGTGGGGTAAATGTTTTACTTCTCGCAGAATACTGTCACATGACTTGGTTCTTTGCCTAAAACTTTTTTTTTCTGGTTGCTTTTCATCTGGCTTGAAATTGATAGAATATTCGGATAGATACACGTCATCAAGAGTTCTAAAACTTCCTGAGAGTTCGTCATCTCCACCATAACTTTCACTTAAAGAGTTCAATTCTGAAAATGATTTACTTCGTCGTGAATCCATTAACTCAGATGATTTGCAAAGTCTCTCCCACAAGATGAAAGATTCTGTTGTATTGTGATTATTGCTGTTTTCATCAGTATTCCATATGCAGCATCTGCCTTTGCCGAGGAGTGAGCAATTTTTATCTCTTTTTTTGAGTTTTGATTTTTCAGTAGCTTCAGAATCATCCACATCAACAAATAATACCTTCTTAAGAATCCCATTAGGAGTTTTATCTTTACTACAGCCTTTTGATGGATTAATGATAACTTGTGATTCTTTGAAATTCATTGGCATGTTTGAAGATGAATTTCTTATAATGAGTGAATTTGACCGATGTGAGGCTTCAGTTTCTTCCATTATTGTTATAAGTTTTTGATCAATATATGATGAATCTCCTTCTATTTGATCCGGTCTGCTATGTTTTGCTTCTCGTTCAATTAATCTATTCAAATTCAAGTGTTTACTGTAGTTTTGATTATTTGATCTTGGATTTAAAAATTCAGACATCGTTTTACTGTGTTTATATACAGTGGTATTTTGAGTTTCGGAAAAAATTGAATTATCAAATCTTGGATTTGAAAATTCACTCCTGTCAAGCTGTGTACATTCAGTGGTACTTTGAGTTTTGGAAAAAAATGAATCCTGACAGTCTGTAAATACATCATTGTCTTCTGTATCTATGTTTTGGTCCAGTATATTTACGGAGAAATCAATTTCATCCAGAGTATCTTCTGATGTTAGCTGGGTTTGAGGTGCCTTCTGTCTAGTTGAGAATCCATGAGGATTGTCTGAGCATGTACTGTAATCTGAAGAGCTTGGGGGCTGACAATTAGTTGTTTTTGATGCACCTAGAAAAAATCGAATAATAAAATTTGGAGCACTTGTCTCATTAATCTTGGTTGAATTTGATGAAAGTGCACTTCAGTAAGACTTGAGCAAAAATTTGGAGGCGATTTTGAAACAATTGATGTAAGAGTTCTGACCAAGAGAAAGAATTTAGTGAAAAACTATAGTTCTGTATAGTACATGGATATATACACGCAACCCTCGCATAAGAATAAGAACCCTGCGACTTGTGCATATGTGTATGTACTTTATGGATAAACAAAACGTTCTAAATTTACTATTGACCAAATTGAAAATCTGTAGAACATGATGTATAAGTAGATTCATGTGAATTGTCCTTACGTTCGGTATCCAGACGATTCCGCCAGCGGTCCATTATCGTCCAGGACTCACAGCAACGAGCTCGCAGATCAAAACCAAATGCAAGCGTTCAGCTCCAACATCTACAGAGACCACAACCTCTTTCAGCTATTAATTATATGAATTACTTCTGATGCTTGTTTCTACCATGTCATTGGCTTTCCTGTGCACGCTTCCCTCTTCAATTAGTATAACATAGAAATCTGAGTCGGACCCAGTCTAACCGGCGTTCCGAGACTTCCGAGGATCACTGAGCTGCACGAAGGGACTATATGTTTACTATAGTAAGCATTTGAGCAGTGCTGAGCACATGGGATGGGGAGGGATAGAAATACAAACGCTCCTTCGCCCCAAACGGTCACTTTTTAAACACGCGCAGTGCCAACTGCGCCCGATAATGAAGCCGAGATAAGCCGACTTTCCCACGAGTTTAAAGTGCATGTATACGTTAGATAGATAAGATTTTTATCTATCAATTTAGGTCACTACAGGGATGTCGAATTCGTAGAAGTTAGTAGATTTTTACCCGCGTGCCCCTATATTTTAATGAGAACCAGTTGCCGACCGATTGAGAGTATTCAGACTATCCTGATGCAGGCCTGCGCGAATATGCACGATCGGCGGCCGACTCAACTCAACAGGTGCACACTGCAGAGCACCTTGTTGGAGCCATGATTTGCCACAATTCTATTGTAAACTTGACTTTATTTTCGTAACCTGCGTCCTGCACTCCGTGCCATATATATATATATATATATATATATATATATATATATATATATATATATATATATATAGGTATAAGAGACTAGTTTAGTGTTTTTTTTTTAATTTCAGAGGAGTTGGAATTTTTCGAAAAGAATATACGCTTGATGTAACAACAGTAATTCAATATATATTTCTTTTTTTTTTTAATTTGATAACAACATTATTTTTGAAACAAAGAAAAATGTCATCCAATTGTTTGGAAAATATATTAAATTACATTGAATTGTAACTGAACTTGTAATTATTTCAATTTATCAACACTCATCCAGTTATGTTTGCCTAAAATTTCAATTTCACCCATGTCACTCAAATCACATACAAATTAGATCCTTACATTCCTTCATATACATACTTTAAAGATATTATTATTTTAATGTACATACATACTTATTTCATTTGAATAAATCACTTGCATTTTACAATAGACAAATATTTCCATCTGGAAACCATCTTTTATAAATAAAACAGAAGAAAGATACTTAAAATTAGTTCAATCACATGATCTTTCTGTGTGGATCATTGCACACAAATAAATGCATAAATGAGGTTCAATGCAAATAGAATATTTAAATTCATCAGTGCATTGGAAATAAACATTTCTAGTTAACAACACTTGCTTGTGAAAATGCTAAGTTAAAATCTTATACAGATGTTCTTGCACTCAAAGTAGAACAAATAGTATATTGTTTCTAGAAGACAACATCATAAGGAATAAGAGATTAGAAGAACTCGCCAACAATTGATATTCGTTGAAGAAATGGCTGTGATTGACAGCTCAGTAACTCAAAATTTCCTTTTGCTGTCTCATTAGAAGGGTACAAGTTATTTTTCCTTATCTTTTCTAACATTATTTGAGGATCAAAGTATATCTTTCTTTCCGAGGTAGTTTCTTCATATTTCATTGAATCACTTTTATTCAATGTATCATCTCTAGAAGATGGAAATTCATCACCTCTTGATGAAGTTTCAAGAGTTTCCATATTTTCACTATCATCTGCTTTATAAATTGTATTAGGAGGCGCTATGACACGCACCTTGTAATTACTTGAATCTATTGATGCATTTGCTTCAAGAGTATTAGTTTCATCTTTCAAAAGTGTTTCTGCAGATCCTGTAGAGTTTGACGAATTTTTTATGTTTGTAATATTATTCAGCTCGTTTTTCTTAATATCGGATAACTTTTCAATTTTAATAGTTCGATTATTTTGATTCTTTTTTCTGATATCATCTCCAAAGAATTTAAAATTAGTAGGATCTTCTCTTCTCCGATCATCAACAGTAACGAATTTTCTAATTTTAGATTTACTTTGAGGAAATAGATTGTGTGGATATCGACAGCAGTGTAACGCACCAGGATCAATTGGATGAGCTTCTGTGTTAAATATATAACCCCCTGCATCTAAAATGCATTGTCCCCATGGAGTTTTAATTACATCACCATGTTCACCTATAAAAAATAAAAAGATTTTAAGTTATTCGTAGTGTAATATATAATTTTTATGGTTTAAAAAATCAAATTTCAATTCCAAGTGATCTTTGCCCTATAATCTATCTCTCAATTTTATGTTGCACATATCATTGTAAAGGGCTATGTAGATGAGTAAATAAGAAATACAAATAAAATGTATTCTAAAATATCTAATTCATTATTTCTAGAATAAAAAAAAACAAAATGTAACATAATTATTGAACTCACCAGAATTATGGATAAAATTGTCAGGATCAAAAAGCAAATACAGATATTTAGTTGTTTCTGCAAGGAAAAATGATTCCATTCGGTCAGCTTTACGATGATCTCTAACATCATTTATTGTAGCATAGCCACAAGTAGTTTTGGCGCTGTGTTGCAAACTTCTCAGTACATCAATTCCAACTTGTATCAGAAATGGATCGCCTGTTGCCCGATAAAGATACATTACAGATTCAATTAGTTCAGGCCTCAAAGGATATCCTTCTCTATTAGTTCCAGCCTCTCCTTGTGGAATATTATAAAATTCTGGAGTAAAACCAAACTGTTTCCACACTTTATGATAATTATGTAGAGACTTCATGGCATCTCCAACTTCTCCAAAAAGACTCAATACCCCAGGCCAGTAAGCATCAAGTGATTGAAAAACTGGTAATGTCACTTGTCCTTTAGTCATAGATACCCAAAGATGCCAGTCTTCTCTTCGAATGTATTTTTCAATGGCTGCTTTGTGCTCATGGAAAATAGCAGCTAAGGAAGGATCTTGGAAAAGAAGAGTTCCTTTCGCTAAATATTCAAAATAAGAATCAACTCCAGCACCAATGCCAGAATCTTGAGCTGTCCAATGACCTGTTAGAACATCTACATGATTTCCAACTAAGCCGATATTTGATTTGTAATAGTGCAGTGCCTTGAGTGCATTTAAAGCAACTTCTTCGTATAAAGGATCTCCAGTTAATCTTGATAAAGTACCAAACTCTAGAATAAATGTACCAATGCCAGCTGTACATGTGATGCTTGTTTCTCCGGAAGGGACACCATACTTCAAGTTAACAGTCCCATAAGGCATTCCAGTTGGGGTGTCAAATGCAACTATGAGCCTTTTTGCCATGTCTTCAGCAAGACGTAGTAAAGGTCCATTACATGGCCAACCTGGTTCTAATTGCATACCAGCCTTTTTCGATAGCAAATGTGCACTCAATAACCCACCAACTACTCTTATATTAGTTTCAAAGACTGATACATTGATGTTAGCTTCAAAATCTGATCTTGAAGCAATAATTTCTGCTACTCTTCTAAATTCAGTAAAATTTCCCATTACAGCTAATGTATCTAGAGCATCTATGAGGGTCAGTGAAAAGCTACCCCACGTATCAAAACCATCACAGCTCAGCGAACGCAACTCATCATAAGGATAAGCATATTTCAAATAACTAGAGTACGCATGGTCAAACATTGCACGAGCTTCTTCTCTAAACTTGATTAGATCTTTTTTTTCGTACCTTTGAGGTACGCTGTTTACAAATGACAAACATTTTAGCAAAACCAAGCTTGAAAATGCAATCAACATCTTCTAAAACACACAAGTCAAGTTATCGTTGCAAAAGTCAAAATTTCATTGTTGAGCTGTACCATATTCCACTTTCAATTATTCTCTGTTACTGGAAAAATACTGTCTTCAACAGTTCACATATGTTCAATCTGCAACAATGATAGAATGGACTAGAATAAAATCGAGTTTCAGTCAAGGCTATAAAAAAATTATCACTACAACAATTTTCGATCCATTACTTACGCGACATTTCTACATTTTCATTATACCGAATGCTCATAGAAACTGATTAGCTGACAATTATCTAAACTTTGACGTGGTTAGGTTTTCAAGAAGTAACAAAAACACTATGGTACAGTAAGATCAAGTATATGATACGTGTACACTCTGATGCACACAACGCGTCATGCTTCGCCGAAATGCGATCAGCAGGATCAGCTGTGCGGTGCGGCATGCGCAGTGCGCTCGCGGCTGTGACTATATATATAATACCAATATATACAGCAAAGATCTATGCATTTTTTTTCTATACACAAGTCTTTGTCAACGGAATCTGCAGTTGATTTATATCTACCTCACACTTGCATTCCCAGAGTTGTTTACACTGGCAACTTGGCAATGTATAATATTATTTATAATACATAGAATTATATATTAACAAAGATTCATAATCGTAAATCGCTTTTCAAGTTCGACCTGTCATTTTTTTCCTTATTGAGCCTAGAGAGGATGTATATCTCATCTATACATATAATATTCTTGTAATAGTGCTCAATGCTTTTAATCAGCGAACGACTGCGCAGTGCGCAGACGTATCGAACTTCCAAAAAATATATAAAGCGTCTATATATGTTCGTCAATATTCGTTGCACACATACTTACCATGTCCGACATGCATATTGCCGTATATATGCATATAAGACACATCTATAATGCAGTGTCAAGTGTGTAAACGTGAACGCTCATATATAAGCTTCTTTGGTATGAGTAGGTGTAGTGAATTCTAATGCGTTTGCCAAAGTGACTGGGAACTTTCGCAAACGTTAGACAGTGCAGCTTTCGGAAATTCTGAGTTAAAGCTGAGAAGTGAAAGCACGGGCTGTACGGGAAAGTCGGATCTCATACAACGAGGTTAATTATGGATCTGTCTTAATATGAACCTTTTGTTAGATGGCACTCAACAATCTCGTCTTTTGGTAAGAATCAAGTGTTAATACAGTCTAGAAATTAAAATTGTTCTTCATACATTTTCACCTATCCCATATTAAATTATTCAATTTATGTGCTGCTATTTTTAGTTTTAATAAGTAATGCAGTCTAATACATGTTTATTACTGATTGTTCTTGCTAGGTAAAATGAAGAGTTCTATTTGCGATGAAAACATTTTTCCAAAGTAATCAAATGTCTTATTCTGAATTCAGATAATGATTTTCTTACTTTTAGAATTTAATATCAAGGATAAAAAAACATCAGCAAATACTTTTTGCCAGGAATATTGATATATTTTTATATTTGTTTGTAATAAATATCAAATATAATTTCAGGTATCAAAAGAAAATAGGCACATATGATAAACAGCAATGGGAGAAAACAGTCGAACAGAAAATTTTCTGTGGGTTCACTCATGTTCCCATGCGAACAGCTAAGCTTAAAACCGAATTCATCGATGTTGATCTTGTGAGAGGTAATATTCACGTTTGTTTGATAATACAACATTTTTTTAGTGTACTCAATGATTGAATGAAATTGTTTTTCAACAGGTTCGTCTTTCCCAAAAGCTAAACCAAAGCATGGATTTGGAACTGTTACTTACCTTGCAATTCAAAGACTGTTATTTTTACCGTTCAATGCGCATTGGTGGATTCAGCAAACAAGTTTCTGCATTTACATTTTTTTTCTACTCCTTTATGGCCTCCAAATGCTTAATATTTACATATATTTTTATCATTATCCAAAAGATAGTGAATCTGATGTAAGAATTTTGATAACTACATTGAATTTAACAAAATACTTTTCATTGAAGAAAATTCATTACTGAGTCTTATTTTTTTGAGTTGACAACTAACAAACTAGAGAAAATTGTAATTGTCAATTGTCATTTTACAATTGTCGTAATTGTTGATCCATCGTAGAATAATCTTCTCAGAGAAAAAATATTTTACCCAACAGTTACAATAATAATTATAACACCTTGATGTGGTAGATCGATTTTCTTCTTTAAAAGTATTTATTAATAACAAAGTAATGAAAAGCCTCCAGAACTTTGAACATTTTCTTATGTATTTTAGATTATTAATGTATCAGAAGTATTAATACCATCAGTAATGATGCTCATCTTGTGTATAGTACATTCACAAATTGTATCAACCAATTCGGGTCCTGTTATTTCTAATAAGTATGATAGGCCAAGAATTCGTCACTCTAGAAGTGGTCGATCTCGTCTCAGTAAAACTAGAACAAAGAGAAATTTGCGTGAGTAGTTGTAAAAATTGAATGTTTATGTTGTTGTTTGAATGATAATAAAAACCAATCGATTGTAATCTGTTTTCAGGGGAGAATGAGGATTCAAAAACTTCCGTAGAAACATTAGATAAAGATGGTATCATTGACAATGAAATATCTCCTTCAGTGAGATTTTCAAAACAACTTATAATTGAAGAATCTACTACATTGAATTTATCTAATACAATTA
Source organism: Aphelinus atriplicis (assembly GCA_020882685.1). Taxonomy (NCBI): domain Eukaryota; kingdom Metazoa; phylum Arthropoda; class Insecta; order Hymenoptera; family Aphelinidae; genus Aphelinus; species Aphelinus atriplicis. Next base: position 10,759 of record JAJGQD010000077.1, read on the forward strand.
AACCATTGAATGTTAATCGAAAAAGTTCTATGGCTGATTCTCAAACAATTGTTGAAACTCAGCAATTAGTGGTCAAAGAACCATTAGGTAACATTTCTAGTTGATTAATTAAATGTAATTATTAATATAAATGTGAGAACTAGTATCTTACGTTTTGTATTAATGATGAATATTCAGTTTTAATAGGTAATTCAGAAAAAAACAAAGGAAGGAAAGATGAAGCAGATCGAGATAATAATGATTTAGAAAATTTAATATCTGCAATTATAAATCATGATAACAGTAACGCTAATTACATTTCGAATGGCAATAATCATAAAAATACGAGCAAAGGCAAAGATAAGGAAGAATATGACATGGGAGAACACATCTTCTCGTGTAATATATTGGGTTTGTATGCATTATAAGATAATGTGAATGTTTTTATTATTTTATCTCATTAGATTTAATTCCATGTTAGAGAACTGAAAAAGAGTAGACAGTATAGATGCTTTAGACATTTGTAAAAAGAGTCAGATGGAATTAAATTTAATCTAACTTAAAAAAGTTCTTATCAGAAAATCAAGAATATTAGAACTATTTTATTTTATTTTACAACAGCTCCAGAGGATTCAAGAGAGAGCAGGAATTTTCATGAAAGTGAAGATGAATGTGATAGTCCAGTGAGTTTGTATCCATTATATTCATATATACAATTTATTCAATTCCTGTAACTACTCTGTTTAATTATTAACTTTGTTGAGTCTTAAAAATGGTAAAATAAATCAACTTGTGAATGTAGATAATTGTTAGATAATTATAAATGAAATTTATAGAGCAGTGAACAGCCTTCAGTTCAAAGTTCCAAAGACTCTGGAAAAAAGTGTGATAGTGAAGAAGAAGGAGAGTGTGAAGAAACTATAACAAGCCATGTTATGGAAGCAACAACTTCTGCTACAGAATGGATGGGAGTTACTACAAATAGTGATGAATGTAGTTATAGGTATAAAAAAAGATACATACTTTCATACAACTTTTTAATGTATATATGTATAAGAATATTGAGCAAAAACTAATGAATTTTATGTTTACAGCTCTGAATTAGAAGAATCTGACCAGCAAAACGAAGCTGAAAATTGTGAATTTGTAGAACACCCATTTTCATGGGAATTCGAACTACCTCCATCGATTCTTTTGAGTTCAAGTTGTGCTTCTTCTGATCGAGGTATGCTCAGGGTCACAAATAGTTAATTAACTATTGACCTTTAGAGGGCCGCAACGCTACTTCAGTGGCGCAACCCATGATCGACACTTTGAATATGATATCAATCCTTGATATAAGACACCTTTTTTACTAGTTTTCTTAGAGTGATCTGCGCCCTCAAATTTTCGGCCCTCTAAAGGTTAATATAATCCACTTATTTCAAGTAAACGTTTGTGAGTAACAAGCGCATTCATTTCAGTATCTTGTACCATTTGGACTTCTCGAGATGCAAAGAAAGCTGAGTTATCAGTACTTGATATCAGTTCAGCTATAATAGCAAGAGTAGAATCAATGCCAGAAACTATGGATTATTTTTATGCTGGATTGATACTTGCTTTTGTGCTATCTATGGTGCCTTCTTTAAGACGTATTAGTGACCATTTTAGTATGGATCATGTAAATAATACCACTAGTTCCTTAATGCCCAGTGAGCTATCACTGGTTAATTTAGACACGTTTTCAGACACGATATGTAAAATAATTGACATTGCTTTTGGCTCATCATTACTGTAAGTTATCTTTCTTTTCAATCTCTATTTTCCAGAAGAATGTGGTTGTATTCAACGGGTTATTTATCTAATATTTTCGCATTCAATATGTTTACAGGACTAGAGTAATAGTTTTGTCTTCAGCTTTTGAAAGACTCATTTTAGCGTTTTTGTTATTTTTTCTACTCGCTGTGGCTGAACGAACGTATAAACAACGACTACTATATGCAAAATTATTTTCGCATCTGACATCCTCTAGACGAGCCAGAAAATCTGAATTACCTCATTTCCGGTTGAATAAAGTTAGGAATATTAAGTCATGGCTCAGTGTAAGATCTTACTTGAAGGTACGTATCTTTTATAAATTCTGTATGATTGATGGAAAATTTATATTTATTTCGTTTGTTTCGGCACGTACAAATGTTCTTTGTGCCGAATTGCCGCCCAGTAGTATATATTATTTCCTCTCTCAAACAACTGCACAGTTTTCCAGATATATATAAATTTATGGTTCCTCAATCTTCATTATGATTATTCTACCGAAAAATATTTTTTTAAAACCGTGTTTGTATTTTAATTCTAGAGAAGGGGTCCACAGAGGTCAGTTGATGTCATTGTATCATCAGTGTTTATGATTACATTAGCTTTATTATCATTTGTTTGCTTGGAGCTGATCAAGGTTTGTTGCATATATAGAAACTGTCGGTTTTCATATCAATGGTTTTCATTACTCTGAAATTATGCTTTCAGGATCTGGAAAGTTTACATACACATTATAACATTGAGGCTTTATTTTGGAGTTTTGCACTTGGCATATTTATTCTACGGTTTATGACACTGGGAACAAAAATTAATAAAAAGTACAGGAATCTTTCAGTTCTGATCACTGAACAGGTATTCAATTATATTTGAATTTGAAAAACAACCAATGTATTTGAATGATATGTTATCAATCAAATGTTGATCATTTTTTTCAGATTAATCTTTATTTGCAAATTGAACAAAAACCTCATAAAAAAGAAGAATTAATGGTTGCAAATAGTGTGCTAAAACTGGCAGCAGATCTAATAAAGGTAAATAATACGAATTTAAGAACATTATGTTTATTTTAGTAAATTTAATCGATTGACAGCATTTACAGTTTAATAATTATTTTTTCAGGAGCTTGAGAGTCCTTTCAAAATTTCGGGTTTATCTGCAAATCCCTATTTGTATACGATTACAAAAGTTGTTCTAATGTCGGCTTTATCGGGAGTACTTTCAGAGTTACTCGGATTCAAATTGAAATTACACAAAATAAAAATAAAATAAATAATTCTTCTATTTTTTTTCTTCCATCTTGCTTGGAAAGATAGTTGATTATGCATGTATAGTTAACGTTGTATAGTTAATGACTAAATAGAAAATTCTATTGAATATATTCTAATCAAACTTGAAATTCTGAAAATTTCAAAATAAAACATTCAAAGAATTCAAATTATTATGTGTGTCACATGTCTTTCTGGGAAGATATTCCACGTGGATAATCTTCAATACATTAAAATATATTTGCAATAGATTTTGAAACTATTTATTTGAAGAGTCTTCAAGTTGGAGGCTTTAAAATGATTCATTGAAGCCAACTTAATAGTAATGTTGGCCACTGATCAATTCAACAATAAAAAGAACTATCTTCTATAAACAGTATATGGCGATAGTGAGATATTTATGGAATGTTTTTGTTGAACATAATATAATATTTCCGAAATTTGTGTCGACTGTTGCATTCTTAACAATTTTAACAAATAAAACTTGAAGTAGTTCAACTTCTACTTGCCATATGTTCTAGTCGTTAAATTTATACGAAATAATAAATCATTACTATTATTATAAATGGAAATTTTGTTGAAAAGAGGATGGATTGAAACTTTGAATGCATACATATATATATTTCTATGTGTTTCCTCGAAACTTTAGGTTTCATTCGTAAACGTTCTCGTTTGAAAATAGAAGAAGATATTAAAGAGGATGTTTGATAAGTGTTGAAGTGTTGATAATGAAAATTTGCAATTCAACGAGAATGATTTGCTATGCGACGATGATTCTCTTGAGAAATTCTTGAATAGAGAGTAACCTTACTGATTTAAAAACTAGCTAAATAATAACTTCTAATTTTACATATTTTTTTTATACAATAAGTAGATCAGAGAATTTTTCATAAAAAAATCTTGAAGAAAGTTTTAGTCAAAACTAGTAAGTTTATGATGTTAAAGAAATGAATTATTGCAATACATTCAGCAGTTTAATAAAAGTGAATTTAGAATAATAAAATGTATGTCTACATCTATGAAATAATTAGAAAGTTCTTTTATTTGTTGTAAAATTGTATTTTGTGAACCCTTCCTCATTCTCTTATTTTTGTTCATCGTGGTCCAACAGTACAAGGTATGAGATTGACCCAAGTTTATTTTGAAAGGCTTTAAACTTTATGTTCGTTCTGTTTATCATAGAAAATTATTACATTTCATCGGAAATCCAGTAATTTAGATATATGACAATATATAACTATTGCGTATCTCGGGCGATTTCTTTGATTCTTGGGATAAAATTAAAAATGTTACAAACGATTCAACACTTCGGACCTTATCAAATTGCCCAGGCACTGTTTTGCCCGCCAATCAAAAACGTCAGCTTTCTGATATTGATATTTGTCGGAAGATGTTTTAAATCAAAACTCATTGCGGCACGGTGGCATACTCATGCACACTCTTTTTTGATATTTTTTTTTGCTATTTAGTATTTAGTTTTTATTCAATTCAACCGGGTTCTTTACTAATTTTATAATCTCAACATGTTACAGAATCAGTTTTCATATTTAAATTGTTTACAATTTTGGTCAATTTGTTTACATAAACCGACATAACCGAGAAACACTACGTTACCTAAAAATGCATACCACAAGATACGGATCGGACGCGGTGCATATATATGGGTGATTCTCTGTCAAGTGAGAGAGTGAAAATGAAAAATAATTCTGAAAATTTTTTTATGAATTCTAGAAGACTCCATCATGTCCCCTGAATTTTTGCAGAATTTTTTAGACCATATGTCCCATCCTGACAGAGGCTCAAAGTGGTGGAGTTTGCAATATTAGACATTTTCTCAGGACCTTTGACCTCAATTTTGAGCTATCTAGAAATGTTTTAGAGCAAAAACTCAAGAGAACTTTTTTACTGGAATAATGCCAATTTTTTTAGAAAAATTGGTTCCAGGGTCATTGATAGACATATAGCTATCACTTAACTTATTTCCAGGCTTAAAACTGATCAAAAAGTGGTTTTATTATATTGTGCACCCTCCATAATTCCAAATGTGTGTAAATTGTCGATCTTTGAGGGCCATTCCAGAGTGAAGTGGACAAAGGAAAATTCACAAAATCCACCACATATTTATTTTATGCGACGTTTCGCCAGTTAGGTTTACTGGCCTCATCAGGCAGTTTTGAATGAAAATATAATATTACGTTCGGCAGTGGAAGCGGCTGCTTCCACTGCCATTGTCAAACTATTGTGACTGCTTATCTCTAATGCCTGCCCGATAATACCACATCACGTTATATTAGAAGAACTACAGAAACTCGGAATACAACCTACATCCAATATCACGTATATAAGGGCCGGCCACAATGAAGTTGGCCTCGCGCACGTACTAAGTTTTCGTCGCCAACTATACATCTCTCCGGAAGATACAACAAAACTCCCACCGAATATCTCCATAAACTTCGAAGGTACTCCATATTTCATATATTTTTCCTCAGAGAAATTAGCGTGTTTTCTGTGCAAAGAGGAGGGGCATCTTGCCAAGCACTGCAAAAACATAGAACAAGACACAAATAGCTCGACTTTAACACCCACACAGCAAAATATGACTATCGATGCTGACAATAACGAAGTAGACCAACAGATCCATGAACAGACCAAAACTACCACCATAGAAACAGAAGAATTTTTTCCTCGACCCAACAATATCAACCCGAAACGTGATTTCTCCGCCATAGCATCAACAACCAGTTCCAAAGAAGATTTAAACCGCAAAAACATAGACAAAGATAAAATAAAATCACAAAGGGCTCACAAAAAAACAAAAAACGAAGGTAGTCAACTCCGGCTTGAACAGATTCAAGCACAGCTCACACCGACTCAAAACTACTTCAAGGAAAAAGAAACACTTCTCCCGTTGAAGTATGACCAGATGGCTCAATTTCTAGCTGAATGTTATGGACAATCAAATATCAACGAAATAGCATTAAGATACACCAATGACCCTAATGCACTAATAAACCAGCTATCTGATATCAACGGCTTCGTCCAAGACAGTAATTTAAAACACCGTATCATCAGAATCAAAAAACGAATAAGCGAGAGCGAAGCCATGAACTCCACCGACGGATCCTCCACTTTCGGCGACTCTGAAGCAGACTAACATGGAATACACTGACGGTCAATCAATCTACTTTATTGGAATGCGCTGAGTGTTCTACGCCGAAAAGAAGAAATCTCGAAAATCATTGGTAATTTTGACATATTCGCTTGCGTAGAAACATGGCTCACACCCTCGAAAAATCTCTCTTTTCCAGGCTTTTTAACTTATAGGAAAGATCGCACTACATCAGAAGGCGGTGGCTTGGCGCTATTTGTACGTAGAAATATTGCATTTACAGAAATTAAAAATCTAAAATCACCACATGAGAATGTCGAAATATGCGGCATCCGCATAACTAGCGCCAACGCCAAGCCTGCCTTCAACTTACTCCTTTGTTACAGAGCCCCGGGGGTCACACTCAATAAAGATCAATGGTCCACAATTCTTTCAAACATTAATAAAACAGAGAAAACTATATTAATTGGAGATTTTAACGCTCATCACATAACATGAAATTGTAATAAAATAGATCTGAACGGCAAAAACTTTTTAGAAAACATTGATAAACATAATCTGTTTATTCACAATTTAGACACTATAACATATTCTAAAGGAACCTGTAGATCTAACATTGATCTTATTCTTTCAACAAACAATTTTATAGACAAAATAAACGTAAAAGTTACCGACGACCTCCTGGGCTCTGATCACTTTTCTATACATGTAAACATTCAAACAGAAAGAGCAATTTATCGGAAAAAAACTTTCAATTTAGCAACTGTAAGAACAAACTGGAATAACTTTTCAACCTATTTTGACTCGCAATATACGAAATTTCTGACACAAGAGTACGATTCACTCATAGCTAGCAAGAAATATGAAACCTTTACCAATATAGTTTCTAAGGCAATTATAGAAAACACCCCCCGCAAAAAAAATGTTAGCAATAAAATCTATAGAAATCCGGTAGCCTGGTGGGATGAAGAGTGCAATCAAATTAAAAAGAAAAGAAATGAAGCATATAAAAAATGGGACATGTCACTAGAACTCACAGATCTAATAGAGTATAAAAGATTAGTTGCGCTAGCCAGAAAGACATTCAAAATGAAACGAAAAAAGAAATTTAAAGAATTCGCGGAATCGATTAATCTTTCGACCAGCAGCAAGTATGTTTGGAACACCTGTAGGATACTTAAAAATAAATGGGTCAATGTCAGCCCAACTCAAACAACACAGAACCTACAGAATGAAAACAAACTAGCAGCGCTTGACAAGCTATGTCCGCCGTGGAGCCCAAACAATCCTGAATATATTCCGAATACCACAAACAATGAATTCCTTGATTCGGACTTCAATTTTGCCGAATTCAATATCGCGTTAGAAAGCCGTAAACTTAACTCATCACCCGGTATCGACGGAATAAATTATCAAGCTATACGACACATTCCACTCAAAGTAAAATTGATTTTATTAGATATTTTTAATGAAATGTATAGAAATGGAGACTATCCAAACGATTGGAAGAAAACATATATTCATTTCATACTCAAATCTGACGGAATAAATTTTCGACCTGTAGCTTTAACCTCTTCGATTTGCAAACTTTTTGAAACCATGCAAAAAAATCGATTCTTATGGTGGCTTGAAACTAATGATATACTACCCAAAAATCAAAGTGGATTTCGAAAAGGCCAAGCATGCATAGATAACCTTCTAAAAATGAATCTCAACATAGATCAATCACGAAAGGACGGAAAGGGTTCCTACGTAGCCTATCTAGACGTCAAAAGCGCGTTTGATGACGTTAACAGCGACATACTAATTAAAAAACTTGCTGATATTGTATGCCCACTCAAATTTATAAAATTTGCCAAATTTCTAACAAACGAAAGACATCTTTACTGATTTAATTGATGGATATCGAATCTCCTCGAAAGGCGTCCCACAGGGTGGTGTCCTCAGCGCCATTTTCTACATACTATATGTCAAAGAAATCCTTAAGAATTTAACAAACCGAGTCTCCATATACCAATACGCCGATGACATAGCAATACTTTCTAAAATCAAAAAATCACTAGAAAAAGCTATAGAAACCATACAGAAAAATTTATCCTTAATTGGTCTCAGTCTTGCTCCTCACAAAACAGTTTTCGTATACTTTGACCAAAAAACTAGGCCAGGCGACGTACAGATTAATATTGGTAATCACATTATAAAATTTGAGGAAACTGCCCGCTTTCTAGGCGTCCTAATAGACTATAAACTCTCATACTCACAACAAATTGCAAGCATACAAAAAAATGCTATAATGCCCTAAACATTGTTAAGTACCTCAGAGGCACATGGTGGGGCGCAGATCCGTCGACTCTGCTTACTTTTTACAAATCCTTTGTTCGTTCCATTATCGACTATGGCTCATTTATATACTACCCAACACGCAAAGATCTCCAAGACAAACTAGAAAAAATACAATACGCGGCTATCCGACTTGCTCTTGGCTACAGAAAATCAACTCCCACAAATATCCTACTAGGCGAATCTAAACTCCCTCTCGTCAGACATAGAATAGAATATCTCTGCAAAACTTATATGAGCAAAATACTTCCAAATGAAAATCTAGAAGTAAACAAATTAGTACAAAACTTCCACAAAAAAAAACATCAGAAACAAAAGAAAGAGGAAAAAAATGTATGAAATCTGCATTGATGAAATGCTAAGTAATCACTCTTGGCAAAATACAGCGCCAAATTACAGCATATACACACACGACTATCAAACTTTGATAAATTCAGTCCCCTTCGACACAAACCTAGAAAATGCAGAAAAAAAGATAATCAAGTCAATAGAAACCGGACAAAATAATATTATAACTTTATTCACGGATGGGAGCAAAATGGAAAATTCACCTTCACTCGGCGCAGCCTGCTACAGCCCGGAACTTAATTCTCTTACAAAAAACTCCCTACCCAAGAATGCCTCAGTGTTCACGGCGGAAAGCATAGCGATCAAAAATGCCATAGATATTGCTCTCTCCCATCAGGATAAAGAAATACTTATATTTTCAGATTCATTGAGCGTACTGAAAAACTTGGAAAAAACTCCTATAGATATCAAAGTCAACCCTGTAGTCTTAGAAATTAAGGAAAAATACTTTCAGTTCAACAAAAATAGAGAAAACAGATCTAAAATCAATCTGTACTGGATCCCTTCCCACACCAAAATTATAGGCAATGATATCGCTGACTCAGCTGCGAAAGTCGCATGCAACTGCTCACCAAAAAAACTTTATATACCATTTACCGATCTCAAAAAGACATATGAGAAATTAATGAAAGATAAAACGATAGAATATATTGTTAACTCAAGTGCAAACAAAGGGACTGAATTCTTCCAAAAATACTATACTCAAGAAAAAAGACCTTGGTTCCACAATCGGACACTTTCTCGGGAAACTATTGTTACAATAAACAGACTTAGAGCAAACCATTACAACTTAGCTTCCTCTTTGCATAAAATTGGTGTGGTAAGCGATCCAAAATGTCAATGCAATCTAAGCGATCAAAATATTGAACACATTGTATGGAATTGTCCTATGTATGCAGCTCAACGAACACAACTACTTGACGAACTTAATGGCATTGAAATAAACACTCCTACAACAATATCACTACTCAAAACAAAACCGAATATACCAGCGTGCCTTTGTATACTCTCGTTCTTGAAAAAATGTAACATCAGTGTATAAAAACCTAGTTAGTTAAGTATTAGAACTAAGAAATATTGTAGAAACCCATTGTAAAGCTTATAAATCTCATAAGAGATTTCAATGCTTTGATAATAAAAAAAAAAAAAAAAAATGCTTTATTAACGGACTTGAAAATCGCTCAATACTTGAAAATGTGAGAAAAGAGAGACCGAGAACATTAGAAGATGCGATTCACATTGCGCTTGACGAAGAGCAACAAATAAAACATCAGCAAAGCTTAAGACCATCAAGCTTGCAACCGAGCACAAGTGGGTACACGCCAATATCGCGAAAACCGCTGAATACTGCAAACGTAAATACCGCATATGTAAATGATTCGCAAGAAAATTCCCCCGTAAATTACCCATCAGGCGCAAATCAACAAATGAAATATAGAAATCCACCAATATGCTTTCTCTGTAGTAGACCAGGCCATATTAAGCGCAACTGTCCAGAAAATCCATACAATATAGTGAGAAATGAGAATGATGCTTCCAATATTCACAAGAAAAATCCGTTCTACAAATATAACCATCAAAAGAACTATAAACAACAAAATGTTGAAAATTTATCCAACCTATCGGTAAATGATCAATTGAGTCAAGTCCGCGAACTCTTGAATAACGTGCGCGATAATTTAAACGCGAGCATGACTCGGCAAACGGGGGCGAAGTCGAGTCAGAACAACAAGAACTCAGGCCCCGCAACGTACGTGTCTATTACGATGCCAAAAAAATAAAAAGAGCAAAATCACCAGTAGTTTCATTGAATAGTAAAGATTTAAGAAATGAGAATTCGCCTTTCCTTATAGACACAGGGTGTACTTTAAATTTGATAAAATTTCAATACATCAATTCAAACGCAATAATTGATAAAGATATTATGTATAGTTTAGTTAGCATTGGTAAGTGTATTATAAAAACAATAGGACAAATTAATATACAAATAGATGGGGTAATGTTGAATTTTCAAATCGTCCCCGACGAGTTTCCAATTGAAACAAATGGAATTATTGGAATAGATTTTTTAGAAAGCCAAAAATCTCAATTAATTTTCAAGAAACAAGGCTCGGGAGAAATGATTACAAATTCAGAAACTTATCAATTCATAAATAATCGTGTAAATCAAGTATCAATCGAACTGCCCGCACGTTGTAGGAAGGTTGTAGAAATTCCAGTTAAGTGTTGCAATTTGAAAGAAGGAATTTTACCTAGAATTAATGTAGGTCCAGATGTATACATCGGTGAAGCTCTTGTTAAGCCTATTGATGGAATAGTTAAAGTCTTTGCAATAAACTCTTCATTCGAATCACTAAAAGTAAATTTTCCAGTTCCCGAATTAGAAGAAATTGAAATGAAAAGCATCGAAAATGTTTCTAAATTGACAGAGTCTATCTCAGATTCAACTATTTTGCGAAATAAACAAGAAAATGAACGAGTAACTGCTCTTTTGAAAACTATCAATTTGAATCATTTGAATGAAGAAGAAAAAGAATCTATAAAACAATTAATTACGGAGTTTTCTCATCAGTTTCAACTGCCCGGAGACAAATTGAAAGCTACTAATATATTATCGCATAAAATCGAAATTATAGATGATATTCCTGTGCACGTAAAACAATTTCGACTTCCTCATTCGCAGAAACAAGAGCTTTCCAAAAAAATTAACGAATTATTGAAAGATGGAATAATACAGCCTTCTAAATCACCGTATAACGCACCGTGTTTTTTAGTTCCAAAAAAATCAAATAATCCAGAAAAGAATGAATGGAGACTCGTGATAGACTATAGAGCTTTAAACGAAAAAGTTATTAATATCTCTTATCCATTGCCAAATATTACTGATATCTTAGATCAATTAGGTGGGGCATCTTACTTTTCAACACTCGATTTATTTTCTGGATTTCATCAAATTCCTCTAGATCCTGCATCTAAAGAAAAAACAGCCTTTTCGACTCCTTTTGGTCATTGGGAATTTAATAGAACACCCATGGGCCTTCGTACGAGCCCTGCAGTATTCAAAAATTTAATAAATAAAATTTGCTCAGACTACAAGGTGTCGAAATGCAAATATATTTAGATGATGCAATAATTATATCGGACACATTGAAAGATCATATGCGTAAATTAAGAAATTTCCTAAAAATCATGAAAAACGCTAATTTAACCTTAAAACCAGAAAAATGTTCGTTTTTATGTAAGGAAATAGTTTATCTTGGTCATATAATTTCGAGTAAAGGAGTTCATCCAGATCCAAAAAAAATCGAAGCTGTTAAACGATTCACCCCACCTAGAAATAAAAAACAAATTAGGCAATTTTTAGGGCTTATCGGATACTATAGAAAATTCATTAAAAACCTAGCCAAATTGGCTGAACCCCTGTACATGTTGACTAGAAAGGGATTAGAATTTCAATGGGGATCACCTCAACAAGAAGCTTTTGATAAATTGAAAGATATCTTAACAAACCCACCACTATTACAGTTTCCTGAATTTGACAAAGAATTTATTATAACGACCGATGCCTCAGATTATGCGGCAGGAGCTGTGTTGAGTCAGGGCCCCATTGGAAACGACCTCCCAATCGCATACGCGTCTAAAGCATTTTCATTGGCCGAAAGAAAATATTCAACAACAGAAAAAGAACTGCTGGCAATGATTTTCGGGGTTGAACAATTCAGATGTTACATTTACGGTAAACATTTCACTTTAGTAACTGACCATAAACCACTCGTATGGATTCAAAATCTTAAAGACCCTACAGCGAGATTAGCACGTTGGAAAATTAAACTCCGTGAATATTCATTCAAAGTAGTATATAAACCCGGAAGAATAAATAGTAACGCTGATTGTTTGTCTCGATATTCATTTGCTGACCTTGAAAAGGAGAAAAAAAATTGTGGTGGAAGGAATACAGTTTGTCACGAAAACGAAAAAATAAATTTTGAAAGCGAAGATGACTCCACTATGGGCCTGCAAAAGATGGACGTCTGCGCAGACTCCCCATCGGTTACAGATTCAAACGAAGAAATCTTGAATACCGCTAACATGATTGCAAAACTGTTCCTTACCAAATCATCGTTAGTAAATCATAACCATGGCTATAACGTGTACACTGAGGGATCTGATGAGGTGATAGAAAAAAATAACGAAAACAAAAAAAATGGAGAAAACGCTCATGAGCCTTGGTCGAGTGGGCCTCAGTGCCGCGACACCGAAAGTGCGGAGGAGCAGAAAAAAAATAAACAGAGCAGAATTTCTGGGAGAAATTCTATGGATAAGGGGGAAAAGAATGAAAAAATGATGCACCAAGATTCAGACTTGATCTCAGTACGTTTAGATGACATGGCTTATAAAATAGTTTTTCTCATGGATCATGCACGGATAAATCACACGAATGATATGTTATTAATGAGTAAAGATCATATGATTCATTTCATGTCAGCAGACAATAAATTCGTTACGACCATCAGTCAACAAATCCTTGAAAATAACATTTTGGACGAAAACATTTTTAAAAATATCCCACCACTAACAGTCGGACAAGTTGTAACTTTTAAAAAGGATGAAAGATTCATTTTCAATCTCGTAGTAAAAAGTAAACATGACGACGTACCGGAACTAATAAATGTAATTAACTGCTTTGATTGCCTCAAAATATCTATGGATGAACTAGATATAAAAACGGCCCGAATCTCAAAAACTGATAACGGTTTAGACAATCTAACTTGGACATCGATCGAAAACGCATTAATTGAAAAATTCGTGGGAGACGATTACTATTTCACGGCGTGTTCTAACGATATTCACTTTCCAGACGAAACCGAAAGAAACCTTATTTTACAAGAATATCACGACTCAGTAATAGGAGGACACCATGGAATAACTAAAATATATAAAGCCATTAGACATCACTTTTATTGGAAGGGCATGAAAAAAGAAATATCCGATTATATCCGCTCGTGCCCAGACTGCCAACAAAATAAACTGACTCGCGTAAAAACCCGCCAACCCATGAAAATAACCGACACTCCAAAAGCAGCTCTAGATAAAATCCAGATGGATATTGTAGGACCCTTACCGCTCACCGATTTAGGAAATAAATATTTACTCACGATTCAATGCTGTTTAACTAAATACGCAGATGCCATACCACTGGCATCTATGGACGCTGTATCGGTCGCTACGGCGCTTGCAGAAGAATTTATCTCGCGACACGGTTGTCCAAAAACAATCCACACGGATCAAGGGACCAATTTTTGCTCTAAAATAATGAAAGCCATTTGTAACATATTTAACATTCATAAAATAACGTCTACAGCATTTCACCCGGAATCGCTCGGCGCACTCGAACGAACGCATCATAGTTTTATCGAGTATCTCAGGCATTATTGCAATATAAGTAACTGGGACCGTTGGATTCGTTTTGCGATATTTTCGTATAATACACACATACAGGAAAGTCATGGATATACGCCCCATGAAGCGTTCTATGGGAGAGAAGCTAGGTTACCATCAGCATTTGCGAAACAAGAGACACCCTTGACTTTTAACGATATTATTGATAACATGATGCATAAATTAACGTATACACAGTCTCAAGTAGCTGCAAATCTGAATAAATCGAAAGAAAAATATAAAAGGTATTACGATAAACTGTTAAATGTACAAGATTTTGATGTAGGAGATTTTGTCTATCTATTAAAAGAACCTCGTACTTCCAAGTTTGACGTACACGCTCTGGGACCCTTTGAAATTACCGAGAAAATTGATGAATTGAATGTTCGAATTAGAATGAATGCGAGAGATAAGATTGTGCATATCAATAAACTCAAGCGAGCCAATATTAGATTATAAGACCTTATATGTATCAGATTCATAGAATTATGTTAGAAAGTTAATTAATGATCAAGATCGTCTGTTAATTATAATCACAAAAATTAAGTTCATGTATGTACATGTATAAAGTTGCAAGCTGTTTCAACTGCGTTTTACAGCTTTTGTTTAAGGGGAGAAGTGTGACGTACTGACAACTCAGTACTGTCAGTAACGGGTAGAGCGCGGTATATATATTAATTATTCCTTGAATTAAGTCGCGCAAATTCACAGTTGAAATACTTTGGTCACTCACGAAGGCTGGCGCAGTTGCGAATCGCCGTATATTTAATAAATCCTGACAGCACTGGGGAAACCCGGCCGACAAGGAATCGCGACCATATATTGGATAAATCCCGACGGCTCTGGGGAAATCCAGCCGACAATAAAACTGGCGCTCCTAATGACGCTCAGTGATCATCGGCACATAAGTCCCCGTGCAATAGACGAGCGGACCCGCCATAAATGCACCGGAGGAACTAAATGTTCAAGGACAGCCTCCCGAGTCTCACGATTGGCCGAAATGCAGCGAAGCCACCCCCAACTCAGGGCCTCTCGAGGCGAAGGGAGCCATCACCGAGAAGGAACAGCAGATCGACGCTAGCCGCCGAAGCGTATAGAAATATTGTACTACGCGGATTGTCTGGTTAAGAACTTGAAAATAAATTCACTTGGAGAGTTTTCTCTAAGTTTTCCTTGAACTATAGATTTTCTTAATTGTTGTCCTCTCCAAATTACCGCGCTTAAAAATATCTCTAAGAAACGGGGCTATCACAATGGCAATACTTTATGTGAACAGACCTTCAAAATTCATGTGTGAAACTGAACCATGAGTGTGGAATAGCCCTTACTCTCAAGTTTGTTTTGATTATCAACTACCGGCTATTTTGGGATTAACCTCTCATTTTCTCAAAATAAAAATAGAAATATAAAAGAGAATAGTTCATGTTGCTGAGTCATTAGTAGTAAGTATCTGTTTGAATTCATAATTGTTTGAATAAATATTGAAGACAAAAATTTATTCATGATTTCATTTTTTTGTTTTGAAAGCTATGTCAGCACAGAAGAAAAAAAATAGAAGTTCCCCAGTGGCAAGTTGTAATGATGGTGCTAATGTTATTCTAGATGTGATGAGTGCATTAGGTATTGTTCCTGGTACGAGTGCTAGTCTCTATTCTGCCAAGAAGAATGAAACAAGGATTCGTATAATGGATAGTCGAGTGGAGGCATCAACTTTCCAAGCTCGCACGCTGAGAAGAAGACTCAGGCATGGAGTGTCTGATCATTCCTATCAAGCAGGGGCATACTAAGGAGCAATTTCAGTAGTGAAGTTATGTGATATCATAAGTGACTGTGATTTGTTCACGAAATTAAACTTTAAAATGTGTTTTTCTCAAAACTGTGATTTTGACATATGTGATGTACTTGCCGTAAGATCCAAAAAGCTGAGGTTGATGTATACAACTTTTGTAAAGTGGATTGTGTTTGTGACATCAATACTCATATCCGGAACCTCAGTCGCCAAGATCCAATCAAGTTTGACCCCATAAGCGTGTGACCAAACCAGTGAAATAGCTGTTTTCTTGATTTTTCATCATTGTATTCGATAAGCCTACAGACTTGGGTGGTCAAACTTGATTGGATCTTAGCGACTGAGGTTCCGGATATGAGTATTGATGTCAGAAACATAATCTATTTGGCAAAAGTGGTATACGTGGACCTCAGCTTGCTGGATCTTACGACAAGTGTGATATTAGAGTTACTAGAGATAAATAGCTATATAAAAAATTCCAATGCACTTTTGGGATATATTTTCTGTGGAAAAGTTTCAAATTAGTGTACAGAATCTAGAAAAAAAATTTGTTTGAAAAAAAAATTGAAAATAGTTATTTTTTTCTGTTGTACAAGAATCATTAATTTTAATGTGTACGTAACCCCTTAATAGACACATGAGTCAATTTATTATTTCATCAATATTCATTCTGATTAATTCTTATATTGTTGGAGTATTATACGTATTCTTATTACAGTTCACATACCATAGAAGACGTCAACTTTGAGTAACCAATCACGAAAAAACTTACCGGCATGCTGTTTGGGTACCTCTTCAATTATTTAAAGAACCAATGACGAACCAAGTTGACGGCACTTAATAGGCATTTTTAATGTCTTAAGAATCGTAATTTTTCAATTCCAAAATTAACTTTACAATTTTGTTAATCTTACTCATTTGAGAACTTGAAATTTGTCCATGGTGCCAACATCATGGAACGCGATAGTGTTCCATGCGTCAAGCAGAAGACACCGCACTATATAATGTTTGATATTGCACGCTCGATTTTTACATTGGCATTAATTTAGCCAAAACGACTTTTTTTGGATGCGAAACAGGATCTCATGATCATCTAGCATCCCAATTGATTGCCCAATCCCGATTGACAAAAAGAAATACTCGAAAACTCGTTCGCAATAATGAGTTTGGAGTACCGTGTCAAGCGATCTACTAATTTATTCTCCAGACCAGATTTTTCTTCAGATCATTTTTTCTATAATCATTTTATATTCATTGAAAAAAGTGAAATCTATAATAGACACATGAGTCAAGTTATGATTTCATCAGTATTCATTCTGATAAGTTCTCATATTGTTGGAGTATTACATATTCTTAATACAGTTTACTTACTCTAGGAGATGTTGTCAACTCTAACTAACCAATTACGAAAAAACTTACCGAAATGCTTGTTAGGTACCTCATCAATTTTTTGAAGAACTAATGACGAACCAAATTGACGCCACTTGGTAGGATCGAATATCTTCAAATACGTTTTTAAACTGAGATATAATATTCTTCAACACCTAATTATTTCTAGTTCACACGGTTTTACAATCTCTCCTTGATCGTTTGATTTATTCCAAATATATTTTTGTATTGAACTTGCAGGTTCAGTCAACCCTATAATTCAGATAGGCTTTATAAATTCTTCTATTATTAAATGCAAAACTAAGGTTTCATCATAAAGATAATTTATGTGTATATATTGTCGGCCTTATGTACAAATTTCACGTTCTCAAATTAGTAAGATTAACAAAATTGTAAAGTTAATTTTGGAATTGAAAAATTACGATTCTTAAGACATTAAAAATGCCTATTAAGTGCCGTCAATTTGGTTCGTCATTAGTTCTTTAAATAATTGATGAGGTACTCAAAAAGCGTG